>DWTO01003390.1:0-12649 GCA_018244755.1 Jemadia pseudognetus | reverse complement strand
GTGGGACGTAAACGTAACTTGTGAAACGTGGGAGCGTACTTCACTCCTCTGCCTACCACTTCTGGGAGACACAGGGGTGATGATATTTTACAAAAAAAAGATGTTTTTTCAATTTCATAAAAAAAATTATACAGTTTAAAAATAATCATTTCATGAATATAATAAAATAACCTTTTAATTTTATACCTGTTGATACCTTACATTATAAAAGTAGATGTAACCCTGTGAATGATAGAACTATGAACGTTAAGAAGATTTAGGCAAATACGAAACCTACCAAACCTGTTGAAAACGTAATGGGAATTCCTATCAACGCCTCTTAAATTAAAATTTATACATAGACGAGGCGGCACGACCTTATTAATGTTATGGGACCACTAGGGCTGCTTCGAAACTAGTTTCAATACGAATAGCACTGTCCACGTATCGGCACCTAAACGGAAGAACGTCGTAAGCGACTTTACTTTTAATGCGTATTATGTAAAAGACGATTTTTTATAATAATTTACATAACTTTTATTTTTATAAAAATATACATAAGCTTAAATATTTTATTTTAAATTTACCATATAAAATCTAATTTACAAATATGAATTTATAAACATATATAATATATTTCAACTAAATACCTATTTACGGTCTAACAATAATTTACAATCAGCATCCGTTATTTTTATGTCTTTTTAGGTTTTATATTTTTACTATCGCTAATGTCGCATTACAATATTTATACAAAGTTATTTGACTAAGTACTTAACGTAACTATTCGACCTCAAAATACGAGAAGCTACTTTGCGTTTCCGTTCACACAAGCGTGTAAGTACGGTTAATGAACAGATTCAAAAGTTACTCAGGCATTTATGTGTTCCTTAACGAAATTGTGTCTGGTAAGTAAATACACGGTTTTATTATTAGTATTTTACTCTTAGTAATACCAATATTTCCGTTACTTGAATTAATTAACTTGCAATATATTAAATGTGAATGTGCCTTTATTTTTACATTAAAATGACATTAGTGTCCTGAAACCAAAATAGTTATGTTAAAATATTCTTATTGCAAATATAATTACAGTTATTTTTAAAACTGGCATTATTGTAGAAAGTATGCAAACAGCTAAATGAATAAAATAGTTATTACGACACAACGTTACATAATGTTCATAATCAAATATCATGACTAAATTATGACAAGAAGGTTGATAAAATCTACATTTATTAAGAGTACGGTCACCTAACTGTGCAGATTTCAGATAAAGCCAACGTAAGAATATTTTTAACTAACAGATGCTTTTATGCAAAGCAAGATGTTAATTGGATTCCGTTCTTAACCGTTTTGTTTTTATTCATATCATTTGATGTAACTTATCCATTTCTACCTACGATACCTCTTTAGAATAGTCAATTACCTACTTATAATAAATGGTACAATTGTTTACAAATTAATACAATAAGTTTCACCAAGTACCTACATAAAATTGAACTTCTTTTTATTACAATAAAAACTGTCTCTCCTACTTTATCACAACGAAACTTTACTAAGTAAAGGCCTAGTGTCGTGTTAAAGTGTGAAAAGAAATTAAAAGTAAAAGGCAATGGGTACCGTAAATAAAATAAATTAAATCGTAAATTTACCGCACGCTTTCCACTTTCACGGACGGCAGGTGCTGAGAAATTACTTCGTAAAATCATTATAAACACAATACGAAGAAAGTCTTAACACACGTACATAAATTTATATTACGTATTTATTACATTTATGAATTCATAATGTACTTATAATGGTTTATTTATTATACGAAAATTATATTATGGGTATTATATATATATATATATATATATATATATATATATATACGTAATTTTCTTAAGTTCGCAATACCTCCTAGCGTAAACTTGAGTTGACTTCTGTCGCTGTTTTCAAGGGACTGTTCGAGAGTGGCGACCACGGTAGCTTCGCATTGCATTGTTGCCTCGTGAGATCGAGATAGGACGGCGAATTCACCACAATCGTAGCCATTAGACTGTTGAAACAATCCACAATGGTGCGTGAGAGGAGCCGCATGAGACTTTTTCACCATTTGAATAACGCGGCAGCGAAAAAAACGCCATTATCACAGCTACGGAGACGACGCGTTTATCGCCCCATAACAAACTCACAATTAACATTTGTAATTAACTTGAGTCTCAATCGTCGCGGAACGAGAAAACGTGTAATCGCATCGTAGATTATGACACGAGTATTATACAACTAGATTTTCACTATCAAACGGTTTGTTAGTATCTATGTATACACGTGATTAAAGTAGGTTTCGGTTTCACCTACAAATATTTTATAGGGATAGCGATTATCATCATCATTTATAGTCTAATAGAGTCCACTGCTGGACATAACCCTACCCTGACGGGTTATGCTCATTATTCCCACGCTGTGCATACGGGTTGGGGATCAACTTAGCCTTACACAACTACTACTACTAGCGATTACAGCCTAGCTTCTTACACGGCCTACGCTAGTGCCCATCGCAGAGCATTTAGCTGACAAGATACGACATAACGCGATCACCCGGCGCCGGGTTTAATCGCCTCTTACGACACCCTGTATCCCGGTACAAGGTCTTAGAATGTTACTCCGCCCTGACACGGACATCCTCACTAATTTTGGACTTATCCGGTCGCTGTGCGTAAGTTCCCGCGTATTGCGAGAGGTCGAGGCGAAAACGTTTTTGATCGTGCTACTCAGTTGTACATGTACAGGATTCTTCAAACGTAACCATTTTAATAAAAGCTCTAAAATGGCATTCTTTACCGATGCTGCAGTACATATGTACATAAATATATGCGAAAATGTTATGATAAATATACCTACATATAGTTACGGGGATACTGTGTAGGGTTACATTTATATTTAATTCGAATTAGGGATACTTTCATTCAAAATTATATCTAAACACCAATCATTAAAAACCAAGTCATGCTAATATAGTGTACAAAATTAATCCGTCAAGCGAGAAATCGATATTTGTTGTGGAGAAAATCTACTCGACTCCCAAGTTGCTGAAAGTAAAGTACGCAATAAGCTATGTATAGATAATCTTAAACTTTTCCGAGAACCGGTACGTCGGTGGGTCTAGAGGTGAAACATCGGATAACGAGGCAAATGACCACGTGAAAGCAAGCAATGGCACGTGGTTGAGGGCGCGCCTCTACAAATACGCACTACCATAGACGCGTGCTTTTCATAATTTTAATTTACTCGTTTTTTGAATAGATAAGAGCATAACTTTCAAAAATTTGCTAAGTCTTTATCTAAACCGCAATTTATTAAAATCATTATTCAAACAGGTAATTAAAACAAACATTAAACGCAATTTAACATATAGAAAAAATAACAAAAATAGGTAGATTTAATTATAGTGTAAAACGTATTATTTAAATTACACAATTTCTTATTCGATCGATTATTCTATTTTATTATTCCAATATTTGCCTAAACAAAATTCACGTAGGACAATGACAAAAAAGCGTCCGGGATCATTAACATTGTCACTAGTGCGATTCCAAGCACATTTCCGTTTCCCCAAAACGAACGCCCGTCGACACTTGCCGATTGAAACTGGTTCCTCGGCCCATCCACTTGATCTTGAGCGAGTGTTGGCCAACTTTCACGAGATTCCACAACGCCGTGAGAACATCTGACATTGTCGATGTGGGGGTTACCGGGTCGGTACGACACGGACGGCTTTTTTAAAACCTACATCTATGTACACATCAAAGCAAAGTCAATTTTGGACTCTCGTAGTAAGTGGTACAAGTACTTTTACGAAAATTTTACCACGTTAACTATGTCTTTATTATTCTAAACTTTTCATCTGATGATATCTGAGTCCTGTCTTTGACTGTTTACATAGATGGTGTGACTCCGAATCAGTAATTTTAACACTTATCAAAAATCGTATTTAACGGTCGTAAGATCCTAGAACAATATTGATACGTTTTTATTCCACTCATGCTATAATCAATTCAGTACTATCGTAATATCAGTCAATCAGTCGTACTCAATCAGTACTCACTCCCTTGTATTAACGGTATTTACTGCTCTGAGGTTATTCCCGTGAATGTTATTATAGATTAGATACTTTTTTATTATAGAAATGTTTCCTTTCTTTTCTTTACTTCCTTTATTATAGAACAGGTTATAGGAAAAAGATACTCAGAGGCCATGTTGACGTCATTTTCATTATAATATGCTTAACGTTGCTAATATTGACATTCACACGGTCGTATTAATATTGGAATTACAATAAAAGCACAGATCTTCCTGGCACTAGTTTCAGATGGTACTATTGGAGACTAGAGTGATGACTTCGGCTCTAAGTGTGGATATCACATAGCACACATCAAACTAGAACAAGACATTGCCAATAATTATGTTTTAAAGAATGTACACGTGGCTTTTGTTTTTGCAAACACACCTGCTGTTTCATACAATAATATAATCCTCGTAACAACGTAATAAAGTCATTCTGTGCTTCGCGAATTTCTAATACGATAACTTATTCGTTTAATGCCACACATGCTTTTAAATTTTTCAATGTTTTTGAACAATTTCACACGGCTAGATTTCTGGGTACACTATTAATTTTAAATTTTCGCTCCCGTAATATAATAATGACATCGCATACACCTTAATAAATATCTATATACATAGGTGTATACAGGATTCAATGTACATAGGTACATATATCATTTTATCCAACCAACATTTTTATAGTGTACGTTAATCTTCACATACGAACCAAAACTACTAAGTCCTCATAATATGTTGAAGAAAAAATACAAAAAAAATCTATTCAAATAACTTGAAAACTTCAACTCATGTTGTGCCGTATTGAGTACGCGATGCTTGTCTATACAAAATATTTTAGGGTTTACTAGTATGATAAAATAAAAGCCTTAGATACAATTTAAATCTATATACTTATATATGTGTTTGTATACATATAAAAAAGGTAACTTTTGTGGCAACTATAAAAGTTTACCGTACTTGAGTTACAACAAAATTAACTGACAGACCTAAGCCGATAATAATACTTCATACGTATATTCGTTTAGACTAAGTACACTATATTCCGTAGACTGGTTTTATCTTTGGCTAACAGAAGCCAGCTTAGGATTTTACGCCTGCTAGTTAAACTTTTTATACGGGTATGAATATTATAATAATTTTCTACTGAATTGGAACCGACTGTATGACTTAAAAATGGCAACAAATATAATTTTCAAGTGAGGACGTAAGTAGCAGGCTAACATCGATTGAAATGCTAACAAACATTCTGATTCTCAAGGGAACCAAGACAGTCTAAGCAAACTCGTCTTACCATCTTTAAAAAGTGCATTAAACGCATAAATATGCTCACTCACACATAATCACTCATAAATACGCTAAAGTAAGAAAAACTTAGTAATAAATTTAGTAATAATAAAATTTTGTAATCAAAATGCGAAAACGTAGAAGGATAAAGATCATTTGTCACTCGGTGCTCGGTGGATCCGGCAAGATCATATGATAATATTTGAAATGTATAATCCCTTATGTACCTTCACGGACACATACATCTTTTAAATAAAACAAGAGTGAAACGCATTTAGACCCTATTTATTCGACAAACACAGCCCTTATCGCCGCCAAATAACTTATACGCAAGCAGGTGGTTCTTAACTCTTAACCAGTAATAGGATTGCCACCCGACCGGCTGTCATCGGATTTGTCCTAGTTTTATGAACATCAGTTGAACAAGGTGATGGTACTGATATTAACATTAGTATTGTAAAAGCAGTTATAATCATTTTAAAATTTTATTTTTCGCCCTCTTCTTTAATTTAATTAACAACTAATTAAGTGAATACAACGCTGAAAACAATAATAAAAATTATTAACGACTGCGTTAAACAGTTCGAATCAATTTAAAAAACGAAATGCGGATAATGTCAATTTGTCGTCCCGATTCAATGATACTGTATATGGTAATGGTAGGCAGCCTATGAATAAGGCTGGATGTAACTTCGAGTCTGAAATGTCAGGGCTACATCACTACAGTGGTTTGACCACTGCCCGACAATGATTAAAAGCATCCTCAAAACATACCTGCTAGTGATTCCACCTCCATAGATTTTACGGTAATAGGCAATATTACAGATGCGGTAGTTTTGATAGAGCGCATCATGCGGTTCATTTGTAGTACCTTCATATGCCATATGTATTCGCTATTAGGTCGTTTATCATCAATATTAACCTCGTTCGAACGAGTTTTACTAGATATATCAGCGATTAAATAATGTAATGGCAAAACATATTTATATTATATATGCATTTTTCTTAATATTTTTGTATTAAGTATATTAATGAAATATTAATAAACATAATAAACATTCGCATTTCAACCACTCGACGAACGAAGCAGACAAGTTGCAATTCATTTAATAACATTCAAATAGGTTGTTTTAAAAAGATTCGAATTACAATGACTGTTTATAGTTTAGAGTACTCTTCAACAATAAAGGAATAGGCAAACATACACCTGTTATTATTATGTTAGGATTGTTCGTGTTTCGATCTTGATAATACCATTTACATTGCGGTCAGATTTCAGTTATACGACGCGCACATAACAGAGAAACGGCCAATGTAACTGACGGATGTTGTTATCTTCCGTCGATATTTATGGAAAGTTCTCGAACCTTCGCAGTTTCTGGGCGGCGTTACTTTTCACAGATATTTCCGACCCTAAGCCTTATGTTTATCCACGACCTAGACGATAAGACATTGCAATATTTTGACAAAGCTTCAACCCGATCATGCTATTGAAAGAATAATTAAATTCAATAAAAAATTAAAAAAATAAAACATTGCGACTTGACATAACTTAAATTACGACTTTGAATTTACTTATTCACGACTGACAATGGTCATTTACGGCCAATAATTTCTAATGCTATAGTTATTTTTTGTCAACCAAGTTATTATATTTTCTACTGATTTTTCGTAGAATGACAACTATACATGCTAGGTGTTTATCATCAGTGCTATAAAAATAAAGTATCAGAGATAACTTTTCAGGTAGGTACCTACTGGCTTGTCGACCTTTTCACAAGTTCGTATTCAATGCCATATATGCGCCATAAACGGTAATCTTAGTAGCCCTGCGAACCGTAAAACACATCATTACCAAGGTCCTCTCAGATATGTAACGTTTGATAGCAGTACATTTTATACAAAATACTTTTTAACAACTTTAATAAAACATGAATTTCAATTCAACGTGGATTAAACACAAAAACGTGCGATCAATGAAATTTGCGTTTACATTTTGGTGTGAGAACGACTATTTTGTTGGTCCAAAAGACGACGTATCTCCAAACAGACATCCATAGATGACCGGGGTATGGTCATCTATGGATGTCTGTTCGGGTCAATGATACGACCGGTATATCCTTTAACGATGGAATTTTTAAATATTAACATAGCGATGTATAAATACAAAACCACTGCAAAGGAAATCGTAGACAGGAAATGTCTCTTTATCACATTAGTAAACACTAGAGAGGTTTTCTAAACAAGTTTATCGAGTCGCTTTCTACGTTCCAGCCAACGGGGATCTAGTACTACATATTTGATCGATAAATAATCGCCAATTTAAACGTATTACGCACTGGATTCCAATTCGTTAAGCACCTGTAGATGCTTCTCAAGGCACAATCAAAGAAAATTAAGATATCGGAGGGTAATATTAGAAGAGGCCAAACGATAAAATAACTGTTTCGTACTGCTATCGCAAGCTAGGAAATACTCGTTCTTGTTTATCATCGCTTAGAATGTTTTGTATATAATTTGTAACGTGTTTGAATATATTTTGATATAAGTTACATTCGGTAATTTTAAATTACGAAGCCTAAGCTCGCGGTAAAAGCATTTTAGTGGGTCAATATCACAAAATTACGCTGCTTGCTTGCGTAACGGATTTAATTATAAATTCTATTTACACTTCAACTATTTTGCATACAATATACCAGATATGCCTACCCAGTATTAAACACTTCCTCCGCTCATACAATGCCCGAGTATTAATGAAATCTGTATCTTTATAATCCTTTAAAATATTCAAAGGTCATACGGATATCGATCTATTGAAAATTCTTTGTCGGTATGCGCGTTGATGTTCTTTCAAGGCACATTTGCTTACGCTATGTATTAAGGAAAACGAAAAATAATTGATGAATTCATTATAGATATCGACTAATAATAAATTTATTAGCTGAATAAATATTTTAAATTAATGTAAATGGAATTAGAACGGCAAATTTAACAAAAATACCATATTATTAGGCTCTCCCGCCAACGCGTTTTATATGTAAAATATTTCGCCTTAAACTCGTATTTTGTGGGTCGTTCACCTCTATAAAGTATACACGTGCTAATTGATATGGAAAATACGTAGTAAATGTTGAAACTTGCATGCGATAGTTAAAGGGCTTAAACAAAGATAGTCAGGTCAGGCCCAGCCTTAAGGCAGGCTTTAACAAATGGTTGTCTCGACATTTAATAATGACATATTTCGCAAAACATTATTAAGTATCTACCAAACGTGTCATGTCTCTTACTAATCGTATTATAATACGCTTATATCAACATTCAGACACTACAACTTTAAGTCAAAAAAACGGTTTAAAATTAAATTAAAATTATCAAAGTACACAAACTCACATACCTTTTCACTTTGAAGAGTATTTATCAATCCTTATAGAGACACACTTATTCACATACCACAGTTGCACAGAATCCAACGCAGGCATATACCATTTGGATCTTCACCACAAATTCGAACACAGCCACTTTTAACGAACTTACGGGGCACGGTACATGACGTGCGTGATTTAAGCCGGCATTCACTGAGACGTAAGCCCGTACTAGCACATAGCCGAACTAGCTTCCAAAATAACACATAAAAACGACACTCAGTGTCACTGAAACATCGCGCTTGGCACCTAATTGTGACGTGTAATGCACACCATTGCTGATAATCGACCACACGAATCGTATAAACCAATCGCTTGGTACGTTGTCAAGTTAAAACTAAGTTGAAACCGCTAGCGGCGACGAAAGACCGTTGATCCAGTTGCGCAGTCGGTACAACAGTCAGACTGTTTTACCGACGCCATGTCACTGACGTAGACACATTTGTATTTCCGTCGCGTTCCCACACGAACGCGCTGAGAGAGATAGCGCCATATGCTCGTTCAGGAGAGTGGGAGAAGTTACAACCTGCGCCTGAGCAGCAAAGCCTCTCAGCTATACACAACCATAGCAACAGGTGAATATTTGAATGTGTGCGTGCATTGTTGCAAGTTTTTTTCATTTGTGTGTGAATGTTTTCTTGATTGTGGTATAGTGATAAAATAGTATTTTGTTCGGCGCTATTTTATCAGACCTCTACCATTGACACGATAACGCTCCGACTGGTATGCTATTAGGGGAATATATTAAGGTTAAATGTTATTTTTTACGTAATAAGCTTAATACGGTATGCATGTCACGTTCGAATTTCAAATTCACGTTCAATTTCTAAGCATGTTTAATTTTCATTAGTAGCGTTTAATGGTCGTATACTTAAGTAGTTTTAATAACAAGCATATTAAACATTTGAGATATAGAAGTATATATTACTAACTTATAAAACTGAACCATAGTAGACTAGTAAGTTGCAATCCAAATAATTCTCCATTACTAAATGCTGGCGCATCTCCAGGGATCAGATCTACCTACCTGGTTTTTTATGAAAGTACGTTAAGGGTGATCTTTTTTATCAACGTTTATAATACCACTTATATTTATCGTATAATGTTAAAAATGTTTTCTAAAGGCGTGTGATGTCTCCCAACCCGCACTTGGCCAGCGTGGCAGACTATGGCCTTAACCTTCTCGTTGAGAGGAAACTTGTATTATTTCTATTAAACTGTAAATTCGGCAATAATTACATAGGTATATTAAATTACAAAAAATGTAACATTTATTTTAGGATTATACTTTACACACGAACATCTGAACCCATGTCAAGAGCCATTTCTTATCTGTGTTCAGTGAAATGAATTTTGGCTACAGTTCACTGCTGAAAAAACTCAGTTTCATAAACATTAAGAATGCACTGTTCACGGCTTCCATTGTGAACTTAACAATCACTTGTAAATGAAATGAAAATAAAACATATTTTTAAAATAACATGTCAGTTGAATTACTGTTGTGTTTTTATTTGGTAAATGTGAAACATTTGTCTCGACTCGATTCGACTCTATTGATTGTGTTTCAAATTAAAATCGAATTAAATTCCAGAACGAAATATATATTCCTTCTTTTGATGATGTTTAAAGCCAATTTTTTTTTAATGGAGTTTTCCAAACAATGTTCACTATAGTTATATTTTTACTAAAGTTATATTAAATATAGTTCTGTAACTTATAAGACATATTTTAATTTAGGACCTTGAAAATTCATAATTATGTTATGTGCACCCATACTTAGTAGCATACTGCCAATAAAAGTTGTTGAATAATTGTATGTGTAGTTACAATATTAAATAAAGGAATAGAGCTCTAAATTTTTGAATTTATAATTCATGGTTTGGGCACAAACATATGTGTTCATCTTAATTATAAATTCGTAGGTATAGACCAAATTTTTTAATAGGTAAGTACCCAGTAAAAGATATCAATTTCAATGGAAGAATTGTTAATTAATATTGTAATAAAATTTCGTTTTGCGACGTTGTTAAGGGGGCCGAGGACAGACACGAGGACCAATATAATCCGTTGGAAATCAGAGCCGTCCAATTTGGAAGAAGTGCTTCTATCCATTAATCTTTATCCACTCATCCATCAAGGAAGAAAGACTGTGCAAAAATAGACGATATCGATTCTCCTCAGAAGTCGTATAATAAATGTAGGCGGAGAAAACCCGTTACAATCACCTGACCGGATGATAATGAATTAATATCGCGTCATCATCAAGTTAGTTACTAAAATAAATAACTACATAAACAATTATCAATAGCTGTTTATTATGGTAATGTAAAATCTAAAAATATTTCGCTCAGTACAGGAATTTACATTGATATTAATATTGGGCAGGTAATACTGCGAGTTTAATTAATTGAAATCAAGCGATCTGTACAATATTTAACATCGTGATCTCAGTTATAATTTCAGAAGCTTTTTATGATTCGGAAAAGAAAGAAAATGATACAATTACAACAGTGCATAACCTATTCTTCTAACACAATTAAAACGAAAGTTATTTCACACCATGAATTGTACTGTTCTAATTAAAATGATACTAATACAACGTAACATTCGTTATGTTACATTAAATGAAAGTATTTTATAGGAAGTGGGAAGTTGTACGCCTTTTATCTAACAGTTCATTCTTTTGACGAGAATTTCCTACAATTTAATCATAATTATATCAATTGTAAGTGTCACGTAGCAACGAGTCCAGTTCTGTACGTAATATACAATGTAACTTCTCGCCATTTCTGTATCTGATTTTAGTTACGATGACACTAGTTTTCTTAAGTTACTAAATAATATATAGAAAATCGGCTTGTTATGTGTCCATAGCTTGACATAAGCCTTCCAGAAAGGGTTTTAGTCAATTATCCCCACGCTGGGCAAGAGGGTAGGGCATCGCAGCGCAAATCTTCTCGCATCGTCTACGCTGCTACCCTTAAGCGGCTAGGGCCTTTGATCGTGATAAGGCAGGTCCCGCCATACCGCCATCAGTCAATGAAAAAACGCATTTCATTGGTAGCTAATTACATGAAAATCATTACAATGGGATTTCAGTGAAGTTTCAGTTCATTTAAATCATACTTATCAGTTATTTATAATAGTATAAGACAAAATTTAATCCGTCAACAAAAAAACATACTTTTATGCAAAAATAAAACATTAAAGATTTCACATTCCTTTTAAAAATATGTACGATTGCTTAGGTCGAAATAATGGTTTGATCACAAATATGTTATTTCAGCAGGCTACGAAATATTGTACAAAAAACTAAAACATCTTTAATGAAAGCCTTTAAGATTCTTTACACATAACGTAACATCGTAACATCACGCCTGTTATCCCCGAAGAGGTAG
This sequence comes from Jemadia pseudognetus, assembly GCA_018244755.1. Taxonomy (NCBI): domain Eukaryota; kingdom Metazoa; phylum Arthropoda; class Insecta; order Lepidoptera; family Hesperiidae; genus Jemadia; species Jemadia pseudognetus. Next base: position 456 of record DWTO01003390.1, on the reverse strand, counting down.
ACAGAGGACTGTAGTAGACAACCACGTTCCACCAGTTACGTTTACGATCCACTATGGAATAGGTGCTGAGCCTATTGCCATGCAATACAAATACCGACCGGGTATTCTTTACACATAATTTTATTATTCCCACTGTTGGAATACGAGTCTCGTGTCACGAGAGGATTAAGGCCATGGTCTGCCACGCTGGCCAAGTGCGGGTTAGAAGATTTCTCACGCCTTAGAGAATAATATTTTTTGAAAACTCTACGGAGCGCAGGTTTATTCACGATGTTTTCCTTCACCACTGTAGCAAGTGATATTTAAATTAAAACATACATTTTAAATACGTGTGTACCAGAATATTAGCACAGGCTACCAGAGTGAGAGATCGAATTTAAAACCACTAGACCATCACTGCAAAGGTGGTAGAACCCTCTGTGGTTCGACTCCGACGGCACCACCGCCACACCTATT
>DWTO01003389.1:0-12651 GCA_018244755.1 Jemadia pseudognetus | reverse complement strand
TTCGGTTATCACATTCGTTATAACCGTATTAGTCCCCGAAACCAAAATATGTCATCATCATCATAATCAGCCCATTTCCGTCCACTGCTGGACACAGGCCTCTCCAATAGCGCGCCACTGAGCTCGATCTTCAGCTCTTCGCATCCAACCGCTGCCAGCCACTTTGCGTATATAGTCACTCCACCTAGCCGGAGGGCGACCTACGCTACGTTTGCCAAGACCCGCCTGCCCAGTATAGTGATTAAGGGCAAATACCCCTAAAGGAACGTACAGATATAAAATGTGTGGATGAAGAAAATTACAAATGAGGAAAAAACACGCCAGCGATATTTGACACTAGTTACTCTCTGCCTATCCGTTAACAGACCTGCATATATGATATAAAAATAATAATAATATTACAACGAATATGAGTTTTTTATTAGTACCAACAGGTAGCAATTTCGTCGGCTGAGCTAATTCCCATGTAACGTAGAAGTGAGTTGCGTGAACCGCTAGTCCCAGTGTTTGCTGCAAGGGCCGTAGATTTGATTTACGATCGAGATAAATATTTCGGACGTAATTAATGTCGTAATAAAACCACTCCTATAAGAACTCAATACAGTTGCAGAAACATTATGTTATTTTATGGGTCGTATCGAGCATTCATTTGATATCGGAATTAAACTACATAATAGCTTTATAATTAAGGAACCCATGAAGAAAGCATGCACGTATTATTACTTATTTCATATTAGAAAATTATAACATTCATCTCATTTATGAGAATTCGTGCGTTGTATACAACGGTGGCGGCGACTTTGCGTAGACGTTTTGCGTTCAATTGCGGGTCAAACCGAAATGGAAATCCGAACATTTCCATACACTGCCATCTGAAGTCATAAGTAGGCTCAAAGAGATCCTGAGTTATGGTGGTGGTGGCTGATAAGTTACATAAATTAATAATAATATCCTTTATCGTACACCAATAAAAAGCATAAGATAAAAAACTTAAGCCTAAAAATGTATGGAAGGCGGCTGAATCGCTAATACTCGCTCTTCCAGGCGACCTTTTAACGGAAGAGATAAAAATATCATGAAACGATCACGGGAAGGTGCACATAATTTATTAATACATAACATACATATTGACAGATAGCGAATAGCTAGGGAGAATAGGAAAATGAAGAGTAGAGAAGAGGAAAATGAAAGGGTTAAAGGTTAAGGTAATGGTTTTTAACATGTTTTTTTTAAGATAAGAAGTTTATCACAGCGTCTGATCTGGATAGGCAAAGAATTCCAAACATGTACAGCATATTATTATAAATGACTTTTTATAAAAAATACGAAAATGAAGAGGAGAAAGCTAAAGATTAGCATCTACTAGATCGTAGGAAAAGGCTGTGATTGTAGCTAATAAATGTAAAGCGCAGTTTTAAATACAAGGGAGTTGATGGATTAAATAATAGGGCGTATAAAAGCAAAAAGTATATGTAAATTCCGGCGAAGGCGGATAGGGAGCCGCTCGAGCTTATTCCGATATTGAAAAATGTGGTCATATTTACGTACACCGAATATAAACCGTATACAAGCATTTTGGAGACGCTCAATGTTATTTAACTGCCCCTCTGTGAGGCTGAGAAAGCAAACATTGGCATAGTCAAGTACCGAAAGAAGAACGGATTGAACACGCGTAATTTTTGTTGGAATGGGGAGTTGATTGCGGAGACGACGGAGGAAGCTTAAGGAAGTAAAAAAAAGAATTATTATCACACAAATGTTTTTCCTTGGTAAGAATCGAACCTACGACCCCCGGTTCAGCAATAAGGTTCACGAATCACCGGGCCAAAGGATCAGTCACTGCCTACTAAAATTGTTTATTACTTGTAATATGATGCATTGTGATCACCTGCTTTGTGTATATATAAACATGAACCCCCGACACCTGCCCAGGTGAACGCGCTGGTACGAAATATGTATATAATTAATACTCCGATTTATTGATAAAATTAAAGACAAACGTAAGCTGATGATGAATTGATAAGGAATTTTTATAATCAATACAATTTAATACTAGGTATACTTACGATAACACATTTTATGCTCAGTTGTGGAGTTATTGACCTGACTATGATACAAGCAATTTTGACATCTGGCATTTGTGGCGAACTGCGTAGTAAATTAATAATTAAAATTAAAATTATTACTAAATCTTCATATAAAGGTTCTTTATCCATCTTTAAGCTTTCACGCCAAAACAAATTATCGAGTTTTAAGTAAGAAGAGGTAACGAAAAAGATTTTCGGTATATATTTGAAATCATCTCAAAAAAACAGTAAATGTGGTGAAATGGGGTAATATTTTCGTAAGGATTTGTTACAATTTCGGTTAGCGGGCAAATTGTGACTTCTTCGTGCTCTGTTTCTACTCCCTTTACTCCTCACAAAGTCCATTAAAAATTTTCTGTAATACAATTTTTTATTACATATTTTTTAAACCTTTAGAACCCCAGAAAATCAAAGGTATAAATACATATTTTGCAGGTGGAGAATATTTTTTATTGCGGTTTCTAAATCAGGAAGTAAATATTCGTAGTTTGCTATTACCCAGCTGTAAATTGGATTTAAAGTATTAATTAAAATCAGTTTTATTGATCAATTTTTAAGCCAACATCTGCTCATGTGCGCAATATTGAAGGTTACGTTAATTTAGGTAGTTAATTATATTATTAGTGTATCACCACGTCACGTGCCTTTTGGTGCAGGCACGCCACACCGTGTGCAATATCCCCATCTTATAGACCTTACGCGCTTCATTTACATTCATCATCGTACACGTTCTTCATAAACCTTCAAACTGGATATATTGAAGGTAAGCGGCACGCACGCTGGTTTCGATGGTTACTGACAAGCTCATCAGCCAGAATGTGACCAATTTGCTCATGATAAGTATTGATCTCTCGCCACGCTCGCATCCACCAATGTTCGCATCGTTTAACATCAGTTCTGATAGCCTATCTCAACTCGAATTGCACGACAAATGAGGAGCCTCATTAGGAGTTTTTTAAACAAGTATTATTAAAATAAGAGAAGTTGTAAGTACTTGTGTCCGCCAGTGTAGCGTGCATACACTAAACATCGCGCCAGGAATTCCGGCGGCCGGCGCACAAATAAAGGGAAGCTATGTTGAGCGCGCACCACTATCGTTTTAATTTATACCAGCGGCCAGGGCTACCAGCTGCATTCCGGGGAGAGTTCCGGGGCTTCTTTTTTCTGCAAAAATTGGGCTTAAATATAATTGTTTGATTTTGTTGTCGACTGTACTGGAATCGCGGTAAAATTAAATCTCTACCTACTCCGTAAGGGAGATGGCGTGATGTTATAACAATAATAGAAATTCTAATAACCTTACTGCCTCGCTAGTTAAGTGGTTGTGAGCGCGACTGCGAGTAGTTGAGGGTCCTGGATTCAAATCCCGGATACGGTATTATTGTATTTTTTTTACTAGATTTATTTACTCGGTGCTCTCTGCCTACCCCGCAAGGGACCCGGCGTGATGATATGTATGTATGTATGTATGTATGTATGTATGTATTTTCGAGAATATCTAGTAATGGAACATAAAATTAAATAATGGTGAATCGTGTGAACGAAAAACACTCCTCTGCCTACCTGTTCCGGTATTACAGGCCTGATGTTACGTTAACATTACATTTCCCATCAGATGATCATAAAATTCTTAATACGGGTAATCGGTAAAGGAACTGGTCAGGCAATATGTTGCTTGATAAACCATTAGCAAACAATAATATGTTATCTCATCCTCCAGCAACTACCAATACTCATTAGAACTTGCTCCTAGTAGAGCTCTGCGTACGTGGTTTGTTAGCTCACTCGTAACAATGAATGAGTGATAAACTACGATACCGAAGGCAAAGAGTATCTACTCTTCGTAGAGATTACTTTTAATGTACAGGTGTATTCTCCTATTCGTCTTCCTATCTATTTTTTGTAAATGATTATCCTTATTCCTCTATCTTGTCTTCATCAATGGTGACAGGCAGCCCTAAGTTGAACCCCCTGTAACAACTTGTAGCAATTACGGGAAATTTACTCCTGTCCGACTGTCGTTGCGTTGTTTCCATAATGCCGGCATGTTTCAGCTTGCCATGCATTATAGCTATTAGAAGCAAAATGTTATGTATCTTGGTGTTGTTCTAAATATTACTGGTACATATACCTTAAACGAAAGTTTGACTTTATTGATTTAATCTGGCCTACAAGCAGCTACGGCAGACGGCCCATGGTTCTTTGTCTTGTGGCGTCTCTTAGTGTCGGAGACCAAGATCCTTTTGGGTCGCTGAGCCGGCGTAGTGGTAGTAGTAATATGTCACTGATTATTACTTGCTATTAATATTACTACTATATCATTACGGACACGGTCATCCTTACGGATCTCATGTCCTTCTACTACAATCATCACTCTCTTCGTAAATGCATGCAACCTGCATGCAGCGCACGTTGTACACGGACACGTGGAGCACGGATTCATTTGTTTGACAACGTGGTTCCATGTGGAGCGTGTCCGTGGATTGCAGTGGTCACAATCATGTATATTTTCTTGCAAAGCCTAGCTTGACGCACGTGCATAGTCTCTCCGTGTGCCGCGGTGGGCCGCGCCTTTATAGACAATTCTGATTTCTTCGTCAGCGAGTATTTGATTTATATGAAAAGATAGGTGAGCCTTCGGTAGTCATTTCCACACCCGCTGACTTCCGCATTGAATATATAATTGGTAGTATTAAATTCATATTACACCGATTCCCATGTTGTACTGGTTTCAATTTTCCCATGAAAATTCCGTATAATTGAATCGCGATATAAAATCTAACATTTAGTCCTCACATCACAAACCTGATTCATAAATAATCCGCCGATGGGTTTACGTTCCCATAACGCAGTCATTAATAACAAAACCATCAAGACGACACATTGTGCCTCATCACGCGAACTGGTGGGTTTTATGTTGTATTCGCTTAATAAAATACTAGCTTTTATTCCACCTTACACGTTAGATGGGAAAAGTTTGGATAGGTAATATTCAGAACGAACATTTTTATACATGGAGAGCATTTTGCCAATATTACCAAAGTAAATTTGTGACGAGCTTGATGGCATGCTCCAGAGGCCAACGTCCAGTCGTGGACTCAGACGAACTGATGATAATCTTGATTATGAAACATACAAGTTGTTACAGTTCATTTTGAATCTTCATATAAAAACCCAATAAAGATGTATAATCTGTCGAGTGTAAAGATTTCAACAAACTCGCAGCAACTCAAGATGTTAGAGTCTTCTCTAACATGACTGGTCCATCACTATTAATTCTGCTAACCCGATACTGGCTTGTCTGGCAAGTTGGTCATATAACAGTGGTATTCTGAGAGAAGAGATAAAAAAATTAATGGCGGTTATTCTCCTGCATCTGTATTCTCCCCTAACTGTATAAGATAATAAGATGCACTAACTGTCAGGGTCGGTGGTCTAGCTTCTCGCAACTCGATCGCCTTTTGATTTGTATATAGAGAAAATAGATCGTCACAAGATATCAATACTGAAAATTCTCATTTCAAAGGAATTCGCATTTCAACGATTAACTCACAAACGGCGAAACTATCAGTTATAGCGAACAATTTATTAATTAACTAATATATAACCGAAACGGGAACATTGGTCCGCATTACCATGACAAACAGACAAACACACAACTGTTATAAATAACGTTGCATTGTGCTTGAAACAATGGAACCAACCGAAAGCTCGTAAATTCTCTTCCATTGTCGGCGATCACAAAACCTGCTGCCGTCTCTTTCGCACGCACACTAAAACGCATAGCATGTTTTAGCGGAATAATTTAGAACTTCCGTAAGCAAAATATTTGGAGAAAAAAAGGATTAATTTATTGTTTAAAGCCCAATTGTTTTAGCGACGAGAAAGCAAAGAGGCAGCAGTGTGGGCGACACGAGAAGCCGTGCTCTGCGATCCTCAACGAGCATTTCCAGCATGGGCGTTTTGGACTTAATCCTTCAGGGGAGCTCTATGTCTAGGCTGAAGATGATGATGTGAGCCTGAACGTATATGGAAATTCATTCTTGCGGTAACATGAATTCCCACGTGTGCTTACTGAATCACTACACGGTTGAATACTGTCGAGTTTGTGTTTATGTCATTTTTATGAGACCAGCTGCGTCGTCAGCTGACCGTAATCCGTAATTCCACATGCCCCCAAAATACCCCAAAAGTAACGAATTTACCGTAACAAGGTGTGATTGTTGCTACGCCCTTATCGACTATCGATTCGTATCACAGCCCGACCTAAAAAGGAAAAAATCCACTAAATGCGACCGGGGCTCATGTGCTCATTGTTCCGTACAGATGTTTCTAGTTTTTACGAGTATATTAAATATGACAATGACAACTTCAATATATTCTAAGCCATTTTGCCAATTAAGGTTTCTCTAAATACTATTATTAATTATTTCTCATTTAATCATATATTATTCAAAGGTAAATTTTTTGTATTGTACTTGTCCAATAGACAACAGCCAAATCAATGATAACTACATATATCTGAATATTATTTCTACATAACATTACGTTCGAAGGGATATGCAAAGGGGTATATCACTCGCACCATACACCTGTTTTGAGGTTAGCGAGATACCAGATATTCCAAATTTCCACAATGAATAAAAAATGATAAATTCGTATTATTGACTCATGAACACAATAGTTTATTTATAACCTAAAGATACTGGTATATTAAGAACTTGTTAGACGCTGGTCGGATAAAGAAATATATTGTGAGGCGATGGCACTGTCGAAACTGTTCAATGCGCGCTCCCTATACGAATCCCTTTTTGGGAAAGGAACTCCAAAAAGGTTAAAAAAGGAGTATATTATCATTGTGACGTGCTATCACACAGTTTATCGGTACAGCACATTCATTTGTTATGATAACGATCGAGGAAGCGTTGTGCGTTTCCATTGTACGGCCGACCGCGCGCGGTACATGACGTGCGAAGATTTAATGAGAACATTATTTTTATGAACAGCGTTGAAAACGACATTATACTATTTACATAGATACAAATCTTCAGGTCAAGTCTTACGAGGTAGACAGAGCAGAGTGCCAAATGTGTATTCTTACAAACCTGTCGTGCTTCTTTCACACTTTCTTATATCATTTAGACACCGTTTCTTTCCTACTACTTTTCGTCCCTCCACACTGCTCCCACATTGTTTCCGCGGAAGCGAAAGTGAAATAAATCTGTTCTTATACACTTAAGATCTTCTATATTGATAACTCGCTTCAATCTAGTACATGCGCGCTGGTTTCAAAAATTTCTGTCGTTCCCATCAACCAGATTCTTACTTTACGTAACATCACGTCAATAATCCTCCAAGAGGTAGGCAGTGGAGTGTAGTACACTCTCACATTTCACGAGTTACGTTTAAGTCCCACTATGGAATAGATGGTGAGCCTACCGCCACACACCGTGCACATATCTAGACTCCGAGGACCGCTCAATCGGCAATCACGGCAATCACTTCGCAGTCCTTCGTGTCACAGTGGACACCGAGCGACGGAGATACAGTCGGCTGATCACTTTCCCGCCCTCTGCCGGCAAATTCAATTTATCGCTACGAAATCATTTGTTTGTGGATCGGCTCGTACTAGTGCACCGGGTTCTAGTGTTCTCAACTTCTACAAGAAAATACTTCACTTTGAACCGTAATAATTAACTAAAAACTTTAATTTCCAACTTAGGTATTTCCTTTACTAACTTATCCATTTAACCATAGGTTTTTGGAAGCTCACTACTTTAAATAGAACTAGTGACATCAATCAGAGACGCAACATTCGGTCCAAGGTCTTTAGATTCCAGCTGCACCCATTTGTCTTCTTCAAGTCGTGAAACCAGTCGGTTGGAAGGCGAACGATAATAATACAATGTATGCTTTTGAACAGATAATGTCTGCATCTTATGAGGTTGAGTATATAACTAAGCGCCAGTGTGAAAAAAATGATAAGTTACATTGACAAGTTGCCGATTTATTTTTATTCATCATTCTTTTATATTTATGATGAAGTTTTTACTTTTGGGAAGAGCAGACAATTTGGCAGCGATTATAAACGAGTCCTACTGATTACGGACATTTGGTCAACGATACGACAACTCCCGCGAGGACTGAGCTGATCACCTTTAATAGCTGCGTGCGATCATCAGGTACACCGTATAGACCGTATTTGAAACTTAAATGATGATGGACCCTAACAGAGTCTTATCAATTTAAAATTGTATACGTTTTTCTGATAAAATGTTAATTATTTTTTAGTTTGGTTTTATTATGTCTTTTGTTATAATATGTCCGTCAGTTCGGTAAACGTTCGTCGGTTCGTCAGTCATTTTTGTACATTACATGCCATAAACTAACATGTTAAGCTTTGACTATATTTTCCACCTACATCTCTGGAGAACGTCTCCTCCAAGCACCGAATATCGCACAAAATACTGTTATAGCAGTGATTACCGTCTGTAAATCATTAGTTGATGAGACCACGGGGAGCTCTGCGCAGGAGACCATCAAGTTTTATGAGCATTCGCTATCTTACGTGTGCTTATAATTTTGTTGATATGGGGCTCGCTTGTGTGAAGGTGGAATGAACAGCGGGTAGCAGTGGCCACGCAATACCACATCTCATCGGCAGCATCAACCCTTTTGTCTATTGTCAGGTAGTATTGACCTTAACTTTAAAAGGTATTTATAAGTAGTTACCAATCGTTAGTCCATCACGCTATCAGGCTATCAAGATCCGAAAAGATACTTCTACCAGTTGCCGCTGTACCAGAGGGGTGGACTTCTTGTGAATCATCCACCATCCACTAGAAAGTTACCCGAATATTCTTTCCTGTAATTATAATTGTAATATTGTCACGCCAGGTCCCTTACAAGGTCGGCAGATATAAAACTTATATTCTTTAAATAATGTACCTGTATTATTCCAGTGAAAAATCTCCCCCCATCCTCCCACAGCCGGTTTGTTTAAATTCTTTCGGTTGAGAATCATAACTACTTAAGGTATGCTTGTGAAAATGTTTTCGTTCGCCTCAAACGCAAGACGTGAAATATGCCTCGACAAAAATACAGATGAGAAAATGTTCGAGAATTCTCCGGCGCGCCGTGTTGCCGAGGTTCACGTGTTGCTTGGTTTTTTCGGGTTTTTTTTCAATAACGTGGAACGTGCTCCATATAGAGATTACGCAGCGTTTCTGTAACTCTGCTACGTTGTATAAAACTGTTCTTAGAATATAGTAGCAGTGCTCGTTATGTTTTTTACCTTTTATACAAATGGAATGTTATTTTTATTTTCCATGAAGAAAGCTCTTCGTAGCGTTTCTTATTATGTATATCTTTTAGTATCAATTACTTTATGGTTATCAAAAACCTGAATAACATTTTTTCTTTGCTAAATTAGATACTTTCTTCTATTTTTATAGAGGTTTTATCACTCATGTGATTATGCCGTATCATTTACTTATTACAATAATCAAGTACAAAATATTACTCTAATGTGTAATGACACTCAAAAGTATTTCATGTAAAGTTATTTCGGTGCTATGAAATCAAGTGTTTAACGTTTTTACAGCTCACTAAACTTATAATTATGAAATAAATGCTCATTAATATCCCTCCGAAACTGCAGTCCTTCACAATATTGAGCAACGGACCTGCTGGCGCTCGTTAAGTATTTAGAAAAGGCTGTGTGCGGTAACTAGCCACGGCCTGCAACTTCGTTTGTGTCAGTATAGTAATGTTCGTGAGCTATTTAAGTGTATATTTAAAACGATACTAGTATACACCGCGTGACTAACTTTGCTGCAAACCAGCAGGACCAAAAGCAATCCTTTGTTCTTCTACTTCTATTAACAGGCCTGTCGGTTTATGAGTGCGGACTGACTACGGAACTACACCTTGAGGATTCAATGTTCACCTAGGATAAATATTTGTGTAATAATTATTCGCGCAAGTTACGGTAATTAATCATTAGTATGAATATTTTCTGATTACAGTTGTCTGGTTACAATAAGCTTGGTCTAATTTGGGATGAGTGGTCCGAGTGTAATTTGTCAGAAGATATTACCTATTATTAATATTTGACCATTATCACAGGTAGATTATCACGTCTGTATCCAATTGCTCAGAAATATGTTTAGAGTACAACCACTTGACTCTAGAATGCTCACTAATTAAGGTTTTGTTCATCTGCTTCCTGGTGTTGGCCAAATATATTAGACAAGAGGAGTGAATGGGTTCGAACTCTGAGCGGAAACTGTAGCTGGGAATCGTCTCTCGGTGCCAACAGAGAGCAAGGGTTTATGTACCCATTAGTTTACTACATACTACTGCCTACGTGAAAGAAACACAATCTCTGTCTTCCAGATGGACACATTGTACATGACAGTGTGTCATAAATAAGAAACGATATTACCACATAAGCACATATCTGGTGTGCGACAAATAACACATATTTCCCTGTCAGACGTACATCAGCTCAGTATCGAACCCGGAAAGATGACAATAGCAGCGTCACCGACGCATGTTTATGGGATACCATTTCGTAATTCTGGTCACAGTACGAGTTACAAAACTCACAATTGTACAGTAATATACAAAATATCACGTAACAAGGCCACGCTGTAAATAACATTCTATTTAATACGGAGCCCGAAGGGATAAACAACGGGACAGACAGACAGAAAGTCATCTAGCAAATTGTATTACGTCCGAATGTAGGGCCGGAACGCCCTCTCATATAAATTAAATTTTAAATTAAACATGATTCGAATGTACAGTCGCGACGAACGGTTACATTAATTTTATTGTTACAGCTTGGTGCCATTATACGTATACGTTAATATAAAATAAAACAAATTCTTCACTGAAGTATTCTCCATAAAGTATGTCATGTGAAGAAAAGAATATATGTATATTAAATATGTTAAAGTTATCCATCTCGTCCTTAACAGATTGACTACTTCTCTAAAATGATACAAGTCAAGAGGCGTTGGTAATCACGCAATTATATTCGTATAACTAATCCATCCATTTGTAATTCAGTAACTTCATAAATTTATATTACATAAAAAAATAAGACGTACAAAATAAATGTTAATAGTGTAATTATAATATTTATGTATATACGCTTGCGAGTACGTTCCTCAAACGACTATGTCTGAGCTACTTGTGCGAGATACTTATATGGTAATTAATTATAATAAATTAACAATTATAAAACACTGGAATATAATTGAAGATAAAAGGTATTTAATTTTAATGTTTTATTCGCTAAGTATTATCGTATCTACAGCGACTTTTATGTTTTCTCGACAGCACGCAACGTTTTTAGATGTGCTATTTGCGATAGTTAAATTGAGTTACACTAATCGGATTTTGATGTGTTTTAGTACTGTGTCGCGGTAATCGTGTCACCCCGTTGAGGAGGCGACAGAAATGGCGGATCAAACTTTTTACATAACAATTGACTAGCTACACCCGGTTTTTATTGTTTGAGCTTAGATATGGCTTCCAAACTACATATTTCCTTAGGCAGCCAGCTTTAAATTTCATGAATAGTTTATTAAAAAGGCTAATCAATTCTAGTATCAAAAATAGAATCTTCAACTAACAATACAGTTAGTATTCACAAACCTTTAATCCTTTTATTCTTCTCTTTTGCTGCTGAGTTGCTGGGTGCTCATTAGTAGAATTCATATATCCTGGAGATTATTATAAAGCGGGGTCTGAGATGCGTAGGTTTCTCCAGCTTATTTTCCACCAGACTCTCAGAATGGAAGGCTGTAATCAAAACCACTTCGTCATAATTCCACTTTTCCACCATGACATTTTAATTGTTCCAAAGACAGCTGATTTGCTGTTGACGCAATCAAATATAATTGATCGTAATTTAATGGTCGGTCACCACCTTACGTCAACCTTGCTATGAAGGTGTCTTTAATAAAAAGTGTCTTGCTCTTGATATCATTGATCATTGATCTATCATTGATCTTATGCTATTAAATTCTTCGAAAGCTCAGATCACAATACCCGTCGTGATGAAGTGTTTCTTGTTTCTCCTCATTTTGCTCATACTGATATTTTTACCAACCCCAAAAATTTACATAAATTTAACTTCTTCACCTATCATTTTGACAGCAATAATTTATAATATTAGTTAGCACGTAAGTAAATAATATATAATGTGCATGCAACCACTCGTTCGCCTGATTGTACCTTCCATACACAGTGGACTGCAGTACAAGTACACAGATTTAATCAATAGTGAGGTTTATCGCCGGCCAGGGTTGCGTCGGGCGGCCCATCGCTATATCGTATTTTGCAATAGCAGTATCATTGATAGTGATATATAAACGTGGAATGAAAAATGATTAATTACTTCAACTGGCTCCTTGTAAATGCGGCCATCAAAGTATACGACAGTTAATAATTTGCTGCCTGGACTGCTCGTTCGAATGGACTGCCTCGTTGGTCGTGTTGGTTGTAAGTGCGACTGACGATCAGGAGGTCCTGGGTTCGATTCCCGGGTCGG
>DWTO01003388.1:0-12652 GCA_018244755.1 Jemadia pseudognetus | reverse complement strand
TTACCCTAGATTTGGACCCAGGACGTCTCGATCTGTAGTCGCGTTCGGAACCATTCGACCAACCAGACAGTCAAACTGTTTACCAACTGCCCGTAAAATAAATACGCCCTATTAAATTACCTACATGTAGACCACGCCCAGTAACAATCAAATTGAGGTATTATTTGCGATTTACGAAAACGTCATGGCTAAAAACACTTTACTGTGGTAACTGAGATATTTCTTACGATATTTTTTACAATATGATTGTGGTGAACGGCGTATAAAATATAATAGCTTATGTAAGATACCGAAGAATTTTATTTTTTGTCAGAAATATCACGACGTACCGACCAGTAAGTAACGCGAGAACGATAAAATGACTTCCGCAGTATAAAAAGTCAACTAAACGGAAACCAGATAAAACGTACCGGAACTTGCCTGCGGTTGCATGGTGACCTCAACATAAGAAACATGTCCATTGGTTCATATGTATCATTATTATGCACCGTACACATGAGGTCAACCTTCAGAACGAATTGTACACGATAGAAGTACATTAACAAGCTTGTTATCCTGCTCGCATTTGTATGATCTCATTATGTCTGTGTATCGTCGCTGATATCCTCATTACTTGACAGTATCTACTAAATTTCGTAACACTGACCACTTTTTTTATGCATTTAGCCTGGTAAACGACTCACCTGTTGTTACGTGCTCACCGTCGCCTATGTACATTTGAAACACTCGAGGACTGGCCAATGCGTTGTCGGCTTTGAAGGAGAGTTCTCTTTACGCTTTTCTTGAATGTCATAGTTACGTACTGATTTACCAACAAATGACATAGATGTTGTTCAACATATGCAATAATAAAATGTCTATTTTTATCTACTCGTATTTTGTAGAACAAGGTACAGATACTTAAGTATATATTTGATTTTTTTTAAATGAGCATTTGGAGGAAAGTACATATATAAGGATTCAACCTGGCTATCTGAACTTCCAATCCAAGACACGAAGATGTACCTATCTTTAAAAAAAACCGTGTTTTTAAATTGTCGAATGTCACCCGTGCTCTGCTGTTCACTACACTAGCCAAAACTGCATATAACGACAAAGGAAAACATCGCGAGGAAAACTGCACGCCTAACAGTTTTCCATAAGGACCTTTAATGCGTTTGTATTCTACTAACCTGCCCTAGTCTATTATAAACTATGGCCTTCATCCATTTCATACTTAAAAGAGAAATGCGTACAGTAGCAGAACGATAAAGAAGTTGATGTAATTTTGATTCAATGTTTCTCTGCTATATCAATAAACTTACTGGACAAAATGAATCGTACTTAATTACCAAATGATTATGTTGATAAAATACAATTAAATATATAAAAAATAATGTAAAATGTACAACGTAAATTCAAAGGAACTTCAAATTGAATTGAAAATAGTAACATAAACATTGTTAAATTGTTATATATACTCTTCAGTCTATTTTTCGATCTTGTTTGAAGCGAACTGCATCAAAAAAACAGATTGAAAACAGCAGTATTTTTCTCTGTGTGAGTTGTTTATTTACTTGCCTAGTTAGTAACCGTAGGTACCTACATTCCACACGTACACCTTCAAAACATTGTTTTTAGATACGTTTTTCTTATCCAATATTCATGGTGGTATTATTGTGCTCACAATATAATGCTTTCAATAGTTTTTTCAAGTTTTAAGTGCATTTCAATTATTAAATTATTATAGGTTCATGTTTATTGAAATTTCTACAGCCAAGTATTGACTTTAAAGTCTAAATATAAATTCAAGGCGAGAGGACGTGATGACAATAAAACCAACTATAATGACATTTGCTAACCATTAACCATTAATTTCGCGGTCTCGAAACCAAATAAGCTTTTAACAATGCGGTAGTTATTTGCGGCGTTAAACAAATGATATGCGTACGGTCCGGCTATTGTATTATATCAAATAACAAACTCCACTACGTTGTCAATCAGTGTTTTATAATAATAATGGCTGTAAGGATAAGGATGCGTCATACTGTGGTCTTGGCTACAGAGCTATGATATATTTAGCAAAGCATATTACAATATATTTTCTATAGTAACGCTCGAGTGAATAGTTCTTTATTTAATTATGCGAACTGATGTAGGAAAACATATTATTGCGCCAATAATTCCTACAAATTAATTTGCTACAAAATTTTATTATAGCGCGATATATTAACATATATTATAGCTCCGTCTGTGATGAACTTTAAAAACTGTTCATAATGAACACGGCATTCGTAACTCCATTTTTACTTTCTTTGTTCAGCCTGAATGAAGGAAAGTATCTACCGTCAGTAATATACACAAGAATATTTCTCTTATTGTTCGTGAGTGAAGCATTAAAATAACATTTAGTGGTATTACTTAAAAAAACACTCAAGTGGTGTATGACTCAGCCACGTTAAGGGATTCTTACACGCTAACCGACACATGTTTTGATTTAATTTCGATCTACGTTTACAATAATATAGTTATTTTACTAATTCATTTACTATGTTGATAGAGAGTACGTAAATAAAAGTCTTATAAAAGATTATTTAAGTAGTTTATAATGCTAGCGGTGATAATGTTGTTTTGTGATAAAATTGTTTTTATTATCGAAGTAAATAATTGTTATTTATGTGTAATCAACACTACAATGAGAATGAAACGGTTTAATAATAGCAAGAAAAATATACCAACAAACTTCGATACTTCCTTCGTTTTTGTGGCCATCGCGTGACACTTGCTTAGGAAACCAGATACCGACTGGTTCAGTCTATTGTGAGAGGAAGATCATCGAAATCAATGTAGCGGCAAAAACCGTAACGGCAGAGTAATTTCAATAGCAAAAACAACCTGGCCTTGCGCCCGGTCACTGTAAGTCCAGCAGTGCTCCACTGGGTGGAAAGGTAGCGAACTGACAACCATCAAATTCGTCAATAGGTACTACAGTCAGTACTAGCTGAGGTGTTCTATAACGCAGATCCACAATGCTCAGGGTTAGAACGATTGACATTCAAACCGGCTTGAATTCTTAAGATAAAATTCTTATATTCAAAGTTTACAGAATGAACGATGTACAATACGATAATGTACTACATACAAGTATTTTGCATAAAAGATAAATTCATGATCCTATTATTACATTATTCTTGTTAATCACGATATGTTTGACAGTAGACTTGAAAAGAAGCTTACATTCCTGTAATCACAGCCATAGCTGTGATAAAAAGTCAATATTAACTTATCGTCGATGAATCAATCAAAATGTTCCTATGTTTTGAATTACTTGTTCAATTTATGAAGGCGTAGAGAAAATGTACAGGAAAAATTGCAAAGTCAATGAAACCCTTGTGCGCGGTAGATATTATCTTCAATGATATCAATTGAATCATCATGCAATGTACTGCCGACGGCGATAGCTCGGGCAATCAAATTTAACCTTGTCAAGTCATAGAAGGGTGTTTCTCGTTACCACAATACGAATTGCCCCCATTCCAATCAGCTGACCCAGATAACATACCACTTTAAGTATTGTCAATACTCACAAGTTACTACGTAGAGAACGCCGACGCCGGTGTTGTATGAGGTAACAAACGTAAAACAGAACTCATTATTTAGACATTTCCTTTGAGGACACAGTTTTACTTCTGGCACACATTGCGCGCGTTATTTCTTAAGTATACTTAAGTGTATTTATGCTAATGATTTAAAATAACCACTCTGTTTGTTCGTTCTTAACGTCAATGAAACTAAATACCTAACGTATGAAGTATGTATGTAGTTACCAGTCAATTAGCAGTAATTTAATGAAACTTGTAAGTGGAAAAATTCATGCAATAATACATAGATACCTATATAGTACACCAATATACGTGATAGCGTTAAAAGATAGCTTCTATTTAAATTTCTAAATATATCCCAAAATATGAAAAATCTGTTCGGAAATTTTTAAATGAATATGTCTAAAAATAAAAAAAATATATTTGAATATTAAATTTTTTTTTTTTATGGAAATTTAAGAAAATATGCTAGTTATTTTTTTTTATTTTTTCTTTATCTGTCTCTGTTTCAGAAAAAGAACATATAAACCACCAGGATGGGGGCGATGTTCAGGAGTGAAGAGATGGCTTTATGTCAGCTCTTCATCCAGCCCGAGGCAGCGTACACCTCGGTGTCGGAGCTCGGTGAGGCGGGCTCAGTGCAGTTTAGAGATGTGAGTAAAATAGAACCATATAATCAATAACTAACGCTTCCGAAACTTTTGTCATCTAAGATTTGTTAGTCTCACTGGTGACTTATAAATTCACTATTCTGTAATGGCAAAATCGTTTTATATAATTCACTATTAGATAATCATGTATCTATTTATTATAATATAGACCAAAAAAGTTAAGAATGTAGGTAGGTATAATAAAATACGAAAAAAACCAAAGACACTTACTGAAGCCAGTAAGACAATACGAGTATTTTAATTTTGTCCCATTTTCATTTAGTTCTCTACTGACCTTACATACATGCACATATTTTCATGTTCTTTTTGAATTCCTAAATTGACAGAATGCTTTTAGCATTACGGCTTAAATGAAAACTGCTGCATTACTCATCGCTCACTGTCTACTTTACCAGGGTATGTTATGAAAAGGATGAAATATGTAATGAAGCTTACGAAAATAGCCGTATTTCTTGTGGTAAACAAACGTGGCATTAAATTTGCGGCAACAATGTCACAATGATCGACCGAAAACCGTGAAATTTGTACACAAAAAGTTCGTGCATAAAAAACTGTTGAGTCGTAAAGGAGATTAAATGTTAGAATTTAACGTCTCTATTCAATACGTTACATTTTTTACAACTTGCACAAATGACAGACACAATGTAATCCTAGCTACTAGAATTTAGTTACACATCTTTTTTTGCTTACGTTCCTAATGAATGTAAAATAATGAAATATATCGTATATAGAAACGTCCTTATCTAAGTGAAAAAATAGTAGGTAATGATTTTACTGCCTCGTTGGTCCTGTTGGTTGCAAGCGCGACTGCCGATCGGGAAGTCCTGGGTTCAAATCCCGAGTCGGGTACTATTGGGTTTTTCTAATTTAGATTCTCTAGTAGAGGCCCAGAGTTTGGATATGTGCCCGGTGCATGGCAATAGGCTCACCACTTAGGTATTCCATAGTGGGACGTAAACGTAACTGGTGAACCGTGCGAGTGTAGTACGTTCCTCTGTCTACCTCTTCGGGGTTTATATCCTGATAATAAGGACACCATCATGCACTAAATCTTTATTTATGTATCAACGCAAAAAGCACTTACGATTTACTATTTCTTTTATATTGAAATAACTACTGATGTATTTCCTTGTAAAAAAATATCAACTTGTAAATAGGTCATGATTCTATGAAGTTATATTTCGTAAGGAATAGTTGTTTTTTTTATCATATTCATCAATTATTATCAAATTTGCTCAATATAGCTACCCGCATTACTTACTACTAGCGTGAAAGCGATAAGCGAAGAACAATAGGATTGCTTAAAAACATTAAATATATTATAATCTGTATTCATATTATAAAAATGACATCATCGTAACAGTTACATAAAATTGCAAGAAAGTTTTAAACTAAGCTACAACTTTATAAACCAAGAGTTTTTTAAACAGTGATCGACAGAATCGTCTAGAGATTTCGTCATTACAATGTGTGAGTTTGTTTTCGTTAATTTTCAACGTTGTAATTCAATTAGATTCGAGCCGTAGTTGCTATGCAATATGTAGGCGAGTAGGTACCTATGTGAACTTGGCCGTTCGGGTACGCCAAATCAAAGGCTATCGACTATTAAACTGGGAGCTCTGTGAAGGTGGCAGCACAAGGTCGACTACACGCCGCGCCCCGCCGCACACGATCGTGCGACGTGTGTTGCACATGCAATTTTTCGACTTCTCAAGTTGATATGATTTTATTTAAATTAAAATTATATTCCACTTCATGAACGTACTTAGCGGTTCTATATGTGACTATAAAGCGCATTTGTGGCTGCAAATAATTCCACTTTCATTTAAACCGCAAACCAGTTGGTAAAGGAAGTTAATGTGATATAGAAAATACGAAACATAATTGGTGATAACCTTTTTAAAGTCATACCTTATCAAATTTCTAATGCCAGGGGCACTATCGATTTTTTACGGGAATGGAAAATCGTACAAGATCCATATAAAAACAAATTGTTTATTACTAAGGAAGGTATTGAATTCACTTTCATTCGTAGGTAGCAAACCACCTACCTTATTTTATACATACCTACACAAAAACCTACTGTAACTTAAAACTTCTAAAGGTTTAAACCAACACTGTTTATGCAATATTACCCATTTTGGTTTAACTTATAAGGCTAAATATCCTTTTATATACACCAATACCAAATACAACGTTAATCTGAATAACATTGATCTCTTGGCTACTTATTTACATATCCCAAGACGTGTATGGAACGATAGTTTTATTTCACAAGTCCGCACCATCGCGGGTGAGTCGAGAGATTTACAACTACAAACGGGTCCCGTTCACCTTGCATCAATGGATCCACAAGAACATCCCACTCGCATCAGAGTCGGCCAATTTAAAGTCTGTAGGGTTGGCATCAGCCATCGAATCTTTTATTCTCAGACTTGCTCATGTTTACCTACGATTTATACGAGTATATTTCGCACGTCATAGTATCCATTTGCGATTATCTTATGCTTGGTAAATTTCTTATATTTTGAGTAGTTTAAATAAAGTCGTTGCAATCTAATTTCGCTGTGATGAATGATGTTTCTGTTTTTGTCATATTTCAGACGTTGCGCATCGAAATAAAAATCATAAATATATTATTTTATATGTGATGTTATAAAGCATGTTGGCAACCCTAATTGTAGCAAGAGTGGTCGACCCTAGACAGGACGGGATATGGGCAATGAACAAAAAAGATAATCCCATCTAAACGTACAGGCGTCATTATAAGCATCAAACATTAGTAATCAGTTTTTTTCTATTTACATACGAGTATGATTCCACAAGCTTACTTTATGTATAATCAATGTATGGATAATGATTACCCACAAATTATATGCATATGTAAATAATAGGTATACGCTGTATTACGAACAAAAATGTAGATTTAATAGAACGTATCCCGACCTGGGATTTGAGCCTGGGATCTCTCAATCGGCTGTCGCGTTTCTAACCAAACCACTCGACCAACAGTTAGTCAACGATTACTGAATTCTTAAATTTCACACAAAATAAATACCTAATGTACCTACTTTATACAAAGCCGTTAGTCATGCAGCAAGTAGGCGTGGGTACTGGAAATAGATTGAATAATGCTATGATAATAACCAAGTATCTTCGTTTTAAAACATAAAGCATTCCGTACGCAAGCCGCTTGTATCTCACCAATGAATACATTAACGGTTCAAAATAGTGTATTACTTATAGTGGTTACACGATAAGGTATTTATGCTTAGACATAAAAATATTATTATGTTTTCAGTGTGAAACAATTATATCTCAATTTTATCTCATTTTACTATGACATCATAACTGATGAAACAGTGGATGAAATGGATAATGCGTAAATGTGGGTATCGAGACATTGTGAAGTAACGGAAATAATCTTTAATAGTTACGAATGATAAATGAAATGATTAGGTGATCACCTAATTAGGTATCTTGTTAAGTGTTGTCAGAAATTTTAGTGCCTGTTGCAAAGCGTCGAGTGGCTGTTGAAATACATATAAGGGTTATCATATAAATTATATTTGGCACGCGTTGTTCTTTGCTTACCCCATAACGGGTTTGGCGTAATGATATGTCTATTAATAAAAAAAAATGTCTTCCATTTCATTTGATTTGTCTTTAAAAAAAAATATTTTTTGTGACGTTGCTGAAATTATTTATTTTATTTATTTATTTTATTTTATTGGTTTACTAAACAGGACAAAACACTATAAACTAACTAATTACAAAAATTTCTAAATAAATGGTACTTATATATGTGAAAAGTCCTTCTTGAAGTAAACACTACAGGCATTAAAAAAATTAAATTATTTACACTTATTATTATTATTTTTCTAGCTCAACCCGGACGTGAACGCGTTCCAACGGAAGTTCGTTAACGAAGTGCGGCGTTGCGACGAGATGGAGCGCAAACTGCGCTACATCGAGGCCGAGGTCCATAAGGACAAGGTGCACGTACCGCATGTCAAGGAACTGCCGAGGGCGCCCAACCCCAGGGAGATCATCGACCTTGAGGTATGGAGGGTTCAGCAAATATTCATATACGAATACCTAAACCTGTATCCTTTAAAATATTAAACGCCCGTCTCAGCTTATGAGATATATTTTATACAAATGTATCACTATTTTTGAAGGCTAAAAACGCTAACACAAAACTCATAGACAGATGTTCCCCAGCAAAAGTAGAATGTCCAAGGCATTAACTATTATGACATCGTTGACTCCCTATCTAGTATCGAAACGTAGTATGAAGGAATACAAGAGAAGCAGCCGATTTGATTACCGAATTTATAAAACTATATGGCGTTCAATTACAGAAGAGAGTCATGTGTACAAGAATACATCATTTTACTACATACTGGTAGTCTTCGTTACGTTTGTTCACGAGGAGCTTATTTAGAAATACTCATATCTCATTAACAACACACAAAAGCCGCCCACTACTGGTAATAACCCCTTATTAGCTTAAGACCGTTGTGAAATGTATCGTTATCGCGATGGCACTCGAAGGTGTCCCACTTGCGTCAATGTTACACTGTGTATATCAAGTGTTATTTATTTCACTTTTCAACTAAAACTATAGTAATAATGATAGATAGGAACTTAATAAAAATTTGTATTTAAACTCCAATTGTTACAAAACAATCACTATTTATAGGCGCATTTGGAAAAGACCGAAAATGAAATCCTGGAACTGTCGCACAATGCGGTGAACCTGAAACAAAACTATCTCGAGTTGACGGAACTGAAACATGTACTGGAAAAGACGGAAGCGTTCTTCACTGCTCAGGAAGAAATCGGAATGGACTCGTTGACTAAGTAAGCTTGGGTAATCCGACTTAAAGGAGACAAAAAATAATTAACACCTTCGTGAGAAAAAAAATCGCATCAACGAAATATCTCGACTGTTTATAAATTTGATAGAGAATACGTTATGTTTTAGATCGCTGATATCAGACGAAGCGGGCCAGCAAGCGGCGACGCGGGGCCGACTCGGCTTCGTAGCCGGAGTCGTGCAGCGGGAGCGAGTGCCCGCCTTCGAGCGCATGCTGTGGCGCATCTCCCGAGGCAACGTCTTCTTGCGACGCGCCGAACTGGACAAGCCTCTGGAAGATCCCACTTCTGTTAGTCATTAATCATTATTAATTTATTTAACAATTGCATCGACAGAGTGGTCACTATCACATTTAATATTTATTATAAAATTATTTATTATAAAAGTTTATTATAAAAAACAAGTATGTAAATGTCATCCCAATTACGACAAACGACACGCATACCAAAGCATCAGACGATACAGCAAAAAGGAAATAGCTGTTCGTAAGGTTTCATACATTATTAAAAGAACTACTTTCAATCATTATAACTATATTAATACATATACTTAAAAGTTTATTTGTAATCGTTATAAATATTACTGCGATTTCTCCTTGGATATTTCCCATACATCGTAATTTTATCAATAAACAATCTTCGATGTGTTTACGTGTTAACCTCCCACTTCTCTGATAAGCTTAGTATTTCTGCCTCTCTCAAAAAGAATTGCAGCCTATTGAATGACGATCGTATGTTTTATTTTTACAGGGGAATGAAATCTATAAGACCGTATTTGTGGCGTTCTTCCAAGGTGAGCAGCTCAAGTCGAGGATCAAGAAGGTGTGCACTGGTTTTCATGCGTCATTGTACCCGTGCCCACCGTCCAATACCGAGCGGCAGGACATGGTGAAGGGAGTCAGGACCAGACTTGAGGACCTCAATATGGTAAATGATATTCTTATTTATTCCGTTAGTATTATTTGACTAAGGGACCCGGCGTGATGATATGTATGTATGTATTATTTGACTTCCGCATGGAACATAAATATGTATATGTATATATCTAAAATATATAATGAAATAAGTATTTATATTACTTCCACAAAAAACTAAAAAGTTATTATGTGTGCAACAGTGACCAAAACTGAAAAAATCCCATTCTATTGTAAAATATATTTGTCCAGAAGACCTACATTACTAAGAACTGATGTGGCGATTTATAAATGTTTAATGATAAAAATTATTACCTACCAAGAAATTTTTAATAACGATGACTCAATAAATGGCACTAATAGTTTTAATTGATCCCTTGTGAAAACAGGTGCTGAACCAAACTCGCGATCACAGACAGCGCGTGCTCGTCAGCGTGGCCAAGGAGCTGGACAGCTGGTCGATCATGGTCCGCAAGATGAAGGCCATCTACCACACCCTGAATCTTTTCAACATGGACGTCACCAAGAAGTGTCTCATCGGCGAATGTTGGGTGCCCACTGGCGACTTGCCTAACGTACAGAAGGCACTCGCCGATGGATCTGTAAGTTTTAGAAGACCAAGAAACGGACCTTTAAAAAAGACTCGACTTCTAAGAACAATATAAAATTGATTTACTGTGTTGTAATAATTTCTCAAGACGGTCATTTGAATTCCCGTTTTATGCACTTCGTAAGCATGTAGCGTAAGAATGTGACTTATTTGAACCCAAACTCACACTGGGATGGAACGAATTTAACAGAAATAACGAAATTTACTTTCGAAACGGTACTGCTTATAAAATGTAATAAATTCAATTAAAATCTAATACCATTCCAGAACGCATGCGGTAGTTCTATTCCATCATTCCTGAACTGCATTGAGACGGACGAGGAGCCGCCTACCTTCAACCGCACCAACCGCTTCACCCGTGGCTTCCAGAATCTTATTGATTCTTACGGAGTCGCCTCCTACAGAGAATGCAACCCAGGTTTGTGATGCTTTTGTCAGGTCATAGCTATAGAATACGTCTTCTTGCTTCCTTGTAACTGTTCAACATCCTTTGAATAGTCAAGGAATTTTCGTGCTGCTTATAACATACAGGTCATAAATATGAACAATATTGTATATTTCAGCTTTGTACACGACCATCACTTTCCCGTTCCTGTTCGCGGTGATGTTCGGCGACTTGGGCCACGGTATGATTATGGCCATGTTCGGCGCCTGGATGGTCATCAAGGAAGTGTCCCTCGCAGCCAAGAAATCGAACAACGAAATATGGAATATATTCTTCGCCGGCCGCTACATCATTCTGCTAATGGGTTGCTTTTCCATGTACACTGGACTCATATACAACGACATCTTCTCTAAATCAATGAACATCTTCGGCTCCTCTTGGAGAGTGCCCTACGACAACCATACTCTCGAAATAAACGCCGCCATGACTTTGGATCCTGTAGACTCCTATATCGATGAGCCCTACTTCCTCGGTATCGACCCAATATGGCAGGTACAGATCATTGGAATTAGATTTCTTAAAGAGTATACGTATATACTTACAAGTCAAGATATTTAAGAGGATACAATTTTTCAGACCGCTGATAACAAGATTATCTTCCTGAACTCATACAAGATGAAGCTTTCTATCATCTTTGGAGTCGTACACATGATCTTCGGTGTCTGCATGAGCGTTGTCAACTACAAGTGAGATATTTGTTTATTATGATATACAGTTTTTAATATAAATTAATTGAGACTTCTTAATTTATTGACTTAACATTTTTAACAGCTTCTTCAAGCGCCGCTACTCGATCTTCCTCGAGTTCATCCCACAAGTGGTGTTCCTGTGCCTCCTCTTCCTGTACATGGTTTTCATGATGTTCTACAAATGGGTAGCTTATAGCACATTGTCCAAAGGTTTGCATTTTTTTCTTTTAACTGTTAAGATTCAAAACTGTCATACAAATCGTTTTAGCTCGTAATTGAATTTTGCTTATTTAAAAAATATCATATTTAAAAATTTAAAATGATTTACTTAGCTAGCTAGTTACAAATAACTAAGTAGGTAGTAGAATACTACATAAAGCAGATAGTGGACCTGAATATAGCAGAAATCAGATTAAAATTGTGCTGTGACTAGCACGGTTTTAGTACTTACAGCAGAGGACTAAATATCTAATACATATGTTTGCAATGTCTGCAGACAAAGCGTACACGCAGGGCTGCGCGCCGTCCGTCCTGATCCTGTTCATCAACATGATGCTGTTCTCGAGCAACGAGCCGGAATCGGGCTGCAAGGAGTACATGTTCGAGGCGCAGGGCACGCTGCAGCGCGTGTTCGTGCTGGTGGCGCTGTGCTGCATCCCCGTCATGCTGCTGGGCAAGCCGCTCTACCTGCTCTCCGCCAGCAAGGAGAAGAACAAAACGAAGGCAACATCATTTTGTCCTTTCAAGATTCTTTGTACAATTTGCTTTTCGAAACAAAAAATAAATGCATAGATACAAGTTACTCAGGATATCAAAAACGTCTTTTAAGATGATTTGGTTTGGTTCCACATTTCTTATCCG
>DWTO01003387.1:0-12653 GCA_018244755.1 Jemadia pseudognetus | reverse complement strand
CCGAAGGTGTAGGCAGTGATTTGTGGAACACTCCCACTTTTCACCAGCTACGTTTACGTCCCATTATGGAATAGGTGGTGAGCCTATTGCCATACACTGAGCACAAATCCAGACTCCGAACCACTACAAGATAATCTAAATTAGGAAAATATAATATTGACCGATCCGGGAATTGAACCCAGGACCTCCCGATCGCCAGTCGCATTTGCAACCAACATGACCAACGAGGCAGTCATATGCATGTATATATTTCTACTACAAAAGAGATTAGATTCGATTTCTACTATGTACTAGCATCTTAGATTGACTTAAGAGTGACAAGCTTTGTAACTAGCCCCTACTATTCAGATAGTTTGATAGTAATACAGTTATAAATCTAGGGCATAATTCATGTTAAGATTGGTTATCTGCAAGACTAATCGTCCGTCTGTACCGATACGGATAGTACGTAAGCCGCCTGTAGGAACCGGTATTAGGTATTCCTATTCGTAGTTGAGGAAGTAGTCCCGGAGTAGGAATGGCGGAATCGGGGGCGTAAACTTGTGTTCCCGTGTAATTTTTGTACACTATAATGAAACTACTGAAATTACAACAATATAGGTATTAGAATATTACATAATATTACAATTTTCATAGTACATGTGACTAGGAATATTATCTAGTTTGGAAGAAAAATATCAGTTATAAAAAAAATTAATAAGGAAATGATAAGTCAGTTTGATTGACATAGTTACTAGATATTGTATGAAATATAATATTATGAAATTATTGAATATTTAAATTGAGTGTCTTTTTAGGATCTTTGGTTTTATTCTGTTTCTCTGGGTAAATAAAGTTAAGACCACAGTCTGTCATATTTGATTTGCAAGTTTTATAGAAAAGATTACGTACAATAAAATTATAAGACGTTTGAGGTTCCTCATAATTTTATTACCCGTTCCAATAGTTGATAGTCTGAATGAAAACTGAAGACATACATATTTAAAATTGTATAAAAAAAAGTTTATTAAATTATACTGATTCATTTTATTAATATGTTAAAGTTTTTCAAAGTATTGTCGGTTGACTAGAAAAAAATATCCTTAATTTTGAATTTAGTACACAGCAGTTCATGAATGTGTTTAATAGTTATTTTTAAGTCCAATTCCCCATTTAATTGAAATTATACTTTACACATCAAAAGTACCAATGAACAAATAATCTAAGAATCGTGAGGCTTAAAATATTTTAGAAAGCGTCGGTTATTAGTCACTACGAGTGATTCATTTAGCCTCGCCAACTGGAAGTAGCAACAATTTTAATAAGTATACACACGTTTCTCTTAATTTATTATAAAGAGAATTTTAAAATTTAAAAAATTAATATTTTTTATTTTTTCAAAGGTGTCTCTTTGATTTTCGCGGCTTGTTTCACTAATTCATTTTTTTTCATCCTAAATGTAGGTCCATTTGGATCTACCATCATTAAAAATATTTGTATGATATCCAAAAATATTCCAACTACTGCCAAAATCAGCTGGATCCACAATTACCACGGATATCACGGGACCGATAATAATTTAAAAAATTACGGCCGGTAAATGATGCTATAAATTAAACTTAATAATACGTACGCCCGACCAACGCCACGGCATCATGTGCAGAAAGCTAATTGAATATTAATTTTATAATAAATCTGGTCGAACCAGTCTTTGCAATGGAACACTAGGTAGGTATCTACTTATTATATCTACATGCCAATAGTGATTTCCTTTCAATTTAATTTTATTAAATTGTGTGAGACATTGTTTCAAAGTTAAAGGATTTATAAATAAAATTTTGATGTATTTTCATTGGCATTGTCATAATGCAAATTTAAGTTGACATGCAAATCTTAAGTCAGAATAATGGGAACTCCGAATCAGTCTAGAATACCTACTTAGATTGTTCTAAACTTGTATAGTGTGATTCGTGTACGTCATTGAATGCCGCATGTCCAAAGTCTCATCTGGCGGCGGTCATTACAAACACCTTCTGTTTCTTGTTATTTATTACTTTTATCTCGGGCACAGTCGCGGTCATCGCACACGAACAAACGACATCTCCGACAATAAGACAAATCGACCGATTACGAGTTTCTACCTGCCCTTTGGTGGTCCGGTGCATGCAAATCTCACTTTCCTCAGAAACAATTATTACTCCCTTTAAAAGAGAGTAAAAGTATCATTGTCGCTTTCAATGACCATTAGTAGATTAATTGCCTTGTCATTTGCAAAGAAATCTTTTTTCACTAGAACACAATAGGAACGTCCGAAAGAAATGCATTCACCCCGTTTTTGAATGGCTCGCTTTGCGAATGCGCAAATCTAAAACCATAGTTTTGCAACATTTGGTAATTTTCCGCACAAACTATGTTACGACTTGATTTATTGCCGGTACGTACCCACCAAACCGACATTGTTATTTTCGACCATTTTGTTTTAAAAATACTGCTCGCAGTAATTGTATCGAAACAACACTTTTAAGGACCACAATGGCGTTCATGCGATCTATTGCACGAAATGAACATGCATCGAAAGGCATTATTGTGTTACTGTGAAGTATCGTGTGCTATGCGCTGTAGGCATGAGTATCAAGTTTAAAGACCTCGGCGTTCGCGCGGATGTAAACGTACGCTATAATAGGCCAAGAATAGATCATGATATCATAACGGTTATCTAGTTGTTATCTACTTAGCAATTTTAAGCGTAGCCTTTGGTGACTCGAATTGATTAATAGATAAACACGTTTATATATGTATTTGGTATAGGCGTTTTCGAAATAGTACTTAATTTCGCTGTGTTTGGCGTGTAACATTCGCGGCGCGATAAATTAAAATGGAATAATTATGTCTATGTCGGCACTAGAAAGAAAGTAACGGCTGGCGTTTATCAATTTCAAGAATTAATTTACGACTAGATAAAGGCCACTACACGGGCAACCACGGCTCCGTCGAAAGAAATCTCCATACAAAACATTACTCGGTTGTGTTGAGCGATTTATGCGACGGCTCGAGGCTTGTGGCGCAAGATGTTCTCCTTATTGTATATTATTGTAGTGACACCGACTAATTTGTTGGCCGACTGATGAACTAACAGCGGGGAAAGAGGTAGTTTATGTTCAAAGATCATTCAAGTATATTAACTTTCAACGTGGAGAGGAAGCGAAGTTTATTTTAGCACCACCTACCGTCTACGTAATCCGATTGAGTTGAAATGAAATTACATTAATTGAGAATCGATTTCTGATTCTCTTACTTTCAATTCTATTCAGTTCCATAGTACTTAGTTTACGATACATTTTTGGTACGTTGTTAGGCACGTGCATACAAAGTGTTTTAATTTTACAAAAGCTCTGAATGATTTTCATGTTCTTCGAGGAGGATGCATTAAATTTTTTCAGTTACAAAATTTGCAAATAATAATTCGTCATGTTACGAGTAAGTACGCAAACATCGCGCGCCCACGCATGTAATCTCCGTTGACAGAATGAAATTGTACTCTCTTTACATCAGTCAAAAACAAGGTATTTATTCATAAATCTTTTTGAGTCTTGTTGCACATGAAATATAACGAATATTTTGTAAAGATTCAGTCATTTATTATTTTTAATTCATATTAAGAGATAAATTTAAATTATTGCATTGAAATATTAAATAAATGTTCATATATGTAGGGTTCGTGTCCGAGTATGAAAATGCGAAACTGAGTAGAATGTAATTTTTCTTATGGCCCTGTAATATCGAAAACTATAAAATACCTGAGCCCTGTTTACGATTATTGAAATTATTACAAATTACGGAACAATTACTAGCAGCATCGTACAAGCACATTTTTCCGAAGAACAATTAAACAGCGACAAAGTGTTTATTAGCGTCCTGGTTATTACAAATGTCGATGTTACAAGTGAAGTTATGTGTCATAGTTAATTATATAATATCATAGAATTATAACAGCACAGTCACTATGTAAGGTGTCCTGTAGCGTATTTAATTACCAAGCCGATTAATAAACTAATAATCGTGGGGACTTTTCGACTTAGCGGATGGATTTATTTAATCCGAGTTTCTAAGTACATGAGGCGGGTGTGTGTCGATCTGTCAGTTGGATATGCGCAGGCGCGGCTGTTCTCAACGCTGAGACAGTTCTCGACCGCCAATAAAAAGTATTGGTCTATATTTTCGTTATATTTATAAGAAGAGTTTGTTCACTGCTGGAATATTACTAAGCCTTGTAAATACATACGGCGTTATAAATATTACGCACTTGATTTCGGAGATTGTAAATAAATTCGTTTTAATACTACTTTGTCACAATTTATAAGTCAAAATATTAAGTAGCGTAAAACACGCAATAAAACCCTACCTCTGTCGGGTAATATCAAAACAACAGTTTCCTTTACCGGCATGTGTTTCGGTTTCAAATGTAGCATAGCATTATAAGAATAAATAACTCTGTGTGGTTTGTTTGTTTCATGAGACATCATTTTCAGCATTGTCGTACGGTTTTGGAATAATTGCTAAATATCTTATTGTATTATGAATAAAAACGTATTTTTAACATCTTTTACATACATAACTTCAATGACAATAATACGGAAATAAAACTTGTGAAGAAATAGATATGTATTTTTTTATGCATTGAATACTGCACTTGACAGTTAGACTACCTACCTCAATACCTCAGAAGGAAGTTGATTACACGTGCACATTTTACACATCCGTGACAAACACGAGAGCCCAACAGAAACATGGTATCGATCCGTGACAAACCTAGTTGAAAATACGTAAAGCAATCAATATTATTGAAGGAACACTTTCAATAATTACAATTTAGTTTGCAATCTATTCTCGTGCACTGTTTACATTTATAATAAAAATAGAATCAAAATATTTTAGAAGAAATATATATCTAACTATTAATCTTCCTTCTTTTGTATCAAACTTAGCGTTTGGCATTATTTACTGTAACAGTCCCAACTCCCACTGCCGGGAAACGGGTGTTTTTCTTAGATTGATTTAAAGGTAACATTTAGCTCAAGTCTAGAATAACAATCCTATAAGAACGCTAAAAGACCAACAATGTTATTTAGCTATAATAACACAATGCTACTGCATTACGTGCGCTGCGACCGGAAACGCTCGTACAAATTGTACACTAGTGGCCAGCGTTGCTTAACTTCACGAATTTTATTCGCGAACCACAACTACGTCAGAGCAACGATACTGTTCGATATTTTTAAAATTCTCAAGATGTTTATTTTTAAATTGATATGTTTTAACGTGGGTACTTTCCAGTGAAATAATTTTATTCTCCAGCAATTATAAACGCACTGGATTTGTAAATATTCTGTAAGCTGGGGCCGTAAGCGTGACATGAAACGGCGGTAGAGTAGGCGCGCACGACATTTCAAAACAAACTGATCTCTACCGTGTCAGTATTTGGACGTGTGTTCTTCGCGAGACTTCACTCTGTTTGAGCATATTTTGACTCGTTAAATCTGTGCGTAAACCATTGAAAGGATGTAAATACGTAGATAAAATTTAGTACAACATTAATTATTAATCTGAAATTAAATGTAACCTCCGTTATAAATTATATCAAAATAATTTTGTATACGTACTGACAGCTCATATTACTTTAATATTCACTTACATATTTCTTATTATTATAATTACTTATTTTAATTAACTCGTCACACAAAAAAAATTATATTCATGGAAACACCGAAACTTCAGATACGTATAGTAAAGTATCTATTTAGTATAAGTATATTAAATTTACCATGTTATACTACATCTTATCTACGTCTTATCTATCTACTTATGTTAACTACATTTTTGTTAAAAAATTATATACAATATGTGGAAAAAAATATTTAATTACTAATTTATTTTATTAATTTTCTTACAATTTCGAAGATACACTTACTTTTTAGTTATGTACTCATTTTAGTTATTTAATTATTTCATTTTACTTAGGATTGAAGTGTTCAGAATCTTTAAATAAAAAGAAATATAGCGGTAACTAAGTTATGTATTTGTTAGTACAAAATTTTATATTCTATATTACGTCATCCTAATCTCCGCGAGAATATTTTGGTATATTCAAGCTGATGTAATTAAGCATTGATTAAAACTAAATGTTTAAAATTCAATTACGACACTATTTATAATAACTATCTACTATAGTTCATTTTTAATTTTTCTAAAAATGTTCTTAGGTAAATGATATATCGTAAATAAACTCTAATTTATATATTCGTACTAATATGTATAATATTGACTAACGTTGCCAGCAGTCCCAACCCTTCCGTGTTCTTAATACGTAGTTGATATACATTTAATAGTTTTTATACATTAATAACTAATACTAATCGAAGTTAGTAATTCTAATAGTCCTATATAAACTCTCCTGTTTGGGATAGGTTGTAAGTTGTTTGAGTGGGCAGTGATCCGTCATGATTGTGGCCTCCTCGTTTGTCATTCTTCAAATAAAAAATACCTACCTAATTTTCAGTATATACGAGTACATATTAAAAAAAAATAACTTCACGCCTATAATCCCCGAAGAGGTAGGCAGAGGAGTGTAGAACACTCTCACAATTCATCAGTTACGTTTACGTCCTACTATGGAATAGGTGGTGAGCCTATTGCCATACATCGGGCACAAATCCAGACTCCGAGAAACTACTAGAAAATCTAAATTAGAAAAATTCTATAGTGCCCGACCCGGGAATCGAACCCAGGACCTCTTGATCGTCAGTCGTGATCAGAAAAGAATTGGAAAAAAAATTTGTTCCGGTCTTTTATACAACTAATCCCCTCCTTCACTTCTTACTACCACGACGTTTTGCAATGTCCTTATATAAATCTTTGGAAGTACTGGTTCAGTGAAATATTGGAGTAGTTGCGGCCGAATTGCAAGATACTCACTTGTTCTCTTCGAGTTCCCAGTTCAGCAGATACACGTCTCCCTCGCCGTTGAGGATGAGCAACGAGTCGGAGCCGGGCACCGTCGTGATGTCCACGGCCGCGTCGCCCGCACCGTCCTGCAGGGTCCAGCCGAGGTTTCCAACTGGCTTGCGGCCGATCGAGAAGGCTTTCACCATCCTCGGACCAGATTTCAGACCTATGTTATAGAGCCTGGAATTATACACGTGAAGGTCATTTGAATTAATTCCGCGAACAATGCACAGGATTTTACCAGGCAAGTTTGCTACACCATACGTCACATCATTGGTTTAGCCAAAACTTAACCTGTTTAGTATAAAAAAAAGATTAAATATCGTGGTTGACCTGTGATATGACAATTCTAGTCTTGATACATTCCTGGCGTAATTGTACACTTTTGATTTTCTGAACAATGTTGTGTCTAGGGTCATTAAGGAGTGTCGACTCTTCGAACATTATTTGCTATCGAGTTTATTGGCCCCCGTTGATCCAGTGATCGAGCGTGACGAGAGAGGAAAGCTTAGATTGATTTATGAACGGTGAGAGCCAGGAGCGAATGAATCACTATTACCTTCGGTTTGGAGAAACATAGTTAAGGTAGACTTGTAAATTCATTTAAAGTTGATTGTAACCATGTGTTGGACTAACGTGACCGGCCGCAGAAGTATACTTTGACAGTGTCGCAGATACCTATCAATCGTTTGGCGTTGACTTATAATAATTATGGTATCGGCAAAAAGCTACATACTTCTCCACGCATTCTTTTCGTGACTCAAAATGGATTTAACTGACAGTTCAGCGTGACGGAACTTTCGTAAGATGATTTTAGATCCTTCAATATGCAATAGGGTCTGTCTCTCACGCAACTGTGTTCTACACCAGACGAGCCTCTGGATGACAAGCTGATAGCGGTGAATGCCCTGGCCGTCAACGTGCCGCAGAGTGCCGGGATGAGAAACTGTATTCTGCGTTCTTCAACCCAGCGTGCATATAACACAGGCAAAAAAAACTGCTTAATAAGGGGTTTATCCAACAGTGGTTTGAGAGAGGACGGTAATAATGATAACTAATGTAATGTGGAGTTCAAGTATTTATTAGTATCAATAATACACTGATTAGCTGGTGTTACCTGAGTGTGTTATCAGACACGAGCACTAGGAGGTGAGAGAAGGAGGTCGGATGCCAGATCACGCGGCGGATCTCACCAAGACAGTACAGAAACCGCTCATCTAGACAGTAGCTCCTGGAATAGAGATAATAAAAAATTACTAACAATTGATGAAAAAAGTACTTATAAGGTAGGTACATATAATTACAATAAATTATCATATAAGAAATAAGTGAAAAAAATTGATAGTTATTTACTTTATTATAACATTATTATAATAATGAGCATTATTCTTATAATGTGTACATATACATACATATGTACGTCCCACTGCCTATCTCTTCGGGGAGTACAGCTGTGATATTACGTGTATATATATCAAATATGTAACTACGTATTTTTATGTATATATACCGACACTGTTGTGTAAATTACAAACACATTGAGCTCACCCAGCAGGGCTTTTATCCGCTAGAGCAACAGATCAACATTAGTGCTAACTTACAGCTACCTAGGAAGAGCCGAACGAAATCATGTTGTATAATAAATAAAGGGTTAACAAGTTAAAAATATCAGATTGGAGTATTGAGTGTTTCTATACATATTTCTTATTAAGATTTATATGTTTATTATTTTAGAGATTATCCTACAACTTTTATTGCGGGTAAATTCTATTTTTTTTTACCATATTATTGCCTTTTTTGTACTTGTTCAATCTTAGAGAATCACTTGTGTAACCCACTTAATTAACACTTCTATTGGATTATGAGCTAGAAAACTTGAAGAAAGAAATCGCTCAAGGGCGATAGGGCTGCGTCATCCGTGTTTCAAATTCCCTACAATAAAATACGACTATTTCTTTGAATTGTATGCAATGTTATAATTGCATTTGTTATTTGTCCACTGCATTTTTGCAAATCGACTAACAACGTCAAACGAAAGTCCGTAAGGAATTGCGATGGGAGAAAAAACAATTGAAAAACGAAAATAAAACAAAAAACGAAATAATAAAACGACCAAACGAATAATCCTAACGCGCGATTAACTCGACCGCATTATCATCAGTCGTTGAAGGCGGCGGCGGCGGTGCCCATCCTTGCCCCGAGTATTTATCACACATAATGAATGAATCCTTTTTTTGCCGCGCCGATAATGGCCGCTGTTTAAAAACCACCTGCCCCGCTCGCTGCTGAAGCCGCGTCCGTCCGCTGGATCCTCTTGCTGACCGTCGGGGATGGGGAGTAAGGTGGAGGGCGGACGGACGTTGCTCGTCTCTAAACGTCTCCCGTGATTTGAGGTTTGTTTGTAACGATCGCGGTATTGTTTCTTTATGTGGACGGTATACATAGACGTTGTTAATCTATTAACAAATTACGCATCAATAATTTGATAGGTATCGTTAATTCGTATATACAGCTAACCATAATAAAAAGCATTACCAGATTTGACACTATGATAAACTTAACACTTCCAAGTTTTGAAACAGGACTGTGCGAAATTTCAATGTTGTCTTAGTATTAAATAAGAAAGTAAATACCAGATTCTTTCTACTATTTAAGATATATGTCAACAGGCTCACCACTTATTCCATAGTGGGACGTAAACGTAACAGGTGAAACGTGGGAGTGTTCTATATTCCTCTGCCTACCTCTTGGGGGATTATAGGCGTGATGTTAAGTTATTTAAGATATGGTTTTGGATGGTGTTAACTCTCTCATGCGAGATGACAAATATTATACAATTCACTTGATACCGATATGATAAATAAAATGAGTTCTGTAAAATGAACCCACTAAGTACACGTCACTGGCACACACGTGAATGTACATACACGTGTGTAATTCCTTTGAATCCCGTTAAAAAGATAACAGGCGGGCGTACGTCAAGCGAGACGGCGTAATTAGTTACCCGCAGACCGCATAAAGGGCATCGAAGAAAAACCGACGGCGACCGCAGCGCCACCTATATAAATCACCGGATTTTTGCATACCAAAAGGGTGAGAGCGTACCACTTTTTTCCCACCTAACCCCCAAAAAATAGAATTACAACCGCGCGCATTAGAACAAACGCTTTACAAATAGGGGGCCGCCGGTGTCTCCGGAACAAAAACCGATAAAAAGCGGCGCGAAGGTTCCGATTCGGTAAAAAATAAGAATCGGACAATGCCACGGCGGCCGGCGGTCAACCTCTACGCGCGTCCAGTTTTTTTACGACCGCCGCCCTTTGTCCTTCCGGGCCTCTTTTTTAAATAGATCAGAGAGGGCAAGTAAAGACCGACGGACGGACATCCACCCCTGAAATATTATTGTGGATTTTTCTGCTCGGCATTCATAAATATTTCGGGGTGATCCGACCCCCCACTCCCCTCGCCTGAATCGCCGTAGAATTATAAATTCGGTTAATAAAATATGATACGATAAAGCCGCTTTTTTACTCCGCCGCGCGGACCTCTATTATATTTTGTTTAATTTAAATATGAATAATTAAATTTAAAAAGGAAATCTCTGGGCTAATGAAATTTTTGTTTTCGAGATAATGAATTGAAAACACGTCGCCGGAGCTGTGTCGCTGTTATTCTTCACTCGCGCTCATTCGGATTCAGGCTACGTTTTATTTTTTCAAAAAAAAGACGCACCGAAAAACAAAAAAAAAAGATAAATTTAATGTATTAATTACAAGGATGTATTCTATTTTTCCAAGCTTATCTTACCCGTTGGCGCGATACGGCGCCGTTAGAGCGCGCGCAGTTTTCTAGTTCCACCGTCCACACGTACTTATAAACATATACGTATTATTATATTTAAAAGTAATATCAAGAACCAGCTTTTTTAAATATTTTACACGTACGTAATATTCGGCCACGGAGAATATTAAGGAGTAAATGCGAAATCCTAGCTTGTTCCATAATAGCGAAGTAATGCGCATTCGACCACAACTACGTACCTTCCTACGTACTTCCTCTAATAAGGGCATACACGAATTTTGTCTCTAGACATTTTTGTAAAGCGTAAGTTTAATGTGTTCGTTGCATTTGTAATTATAGTTCTTTCGAAGTTTTTGTTGATCCTGTAGAGGAAGAGTAATTTGAAGTAGCTTTGTATTCGCAATGGTCATTGCCCTTTTTAATTAGACACAGTAAAAATTACACACACGCCGACATTCTTTCTATGTATGTATGTCTAGCGAGCCACTTTCGTGAAGCAATGGGTGTTTCAGATTTCCTTTAAAAGTCTGCTTTGCTCAAAATGATAGGTAAATTGAGTGATGTTTCCTTTATCAGTTGCAAAGGAACGTTTATTAAAATTCTCCTAGCCCACCCCTTTCTCAACCCTTTCTAATAAACCAATGGTTTATCAGCGAACGGTCTTTTGAGAAAAAGACTAAAACGTGCAAAACGACGGAGCGATCTAGATATCCGCAAAGTCCCGACCTTTAATCAACACCGGCCAGCGATCAAGCGGGGGTCCGAGGAAATGTGAAATTGAAAAAGATAAAAATAAAAACAAAAACTGAAGCGAGATGTATTAAACGGAAAACATCGATCCTAACCGCGGCGAGACCGCAAGGGATTAAAATCGTAACGAACGTACAAAAATATTCAAATACAATACTAACAAATTGATACAAACACTCATTAGGCAAGGATCGGAAGGAGAGCGCCCCCGAGGGGGAGACGCCACCCGAGCCGTCCGATCTCTACCAACATTACAATCCACATCCAACGTACAAATATTATCTAAAATTCCTTCTCATTTATAATCCTTTTGTGTCCTCAACGCGGTGTCCTCCGTCAAACCCACCCCGCCCTCCCCCCGGGGTGGTGGTGGGGGTATTTTTATATTTTTAATCGCGTCGGGCATTATCCAAATGGACATTGGTGGCCGCAGTCGCACCGACCGCAGTTGCCGTCTCGATGATAAATTCTTTCGTTCGACATCGACGGTCGCGCGATGTTTTGTTTAGTCCCTTTGCTTTATTGTCGTGGCTGGCTCACGCGCGTTACCATTAATTATACTCGATTTGTCTGCGGTTGACTGGCGAGCGTCCTTCTTCTTTCCTTTTCCTTCTTCGACTATTAAAAATGGCCTCGCCCGGTTTTTTTTTTCTCCTGCCCTCCCGCAAATGAGGATTGATTGTGGCAATCCGCGATCGTTCGACGCAGATCCAAAGTGCTTTATTGAATTCGACGTCGTTCGCCCTAATGCTTATTTATGATTGATGTACTTGACAGCTGAAGAAATGGTGGTGGTGTTGACTATAACAATCACTTATCTTATTTAACTAATCATCATTATAACATTATTACCATCACAGTCAACCTATATAGGTCATTTGCTGAATGACCCATCTACTCTAATGAGTTATAATAATAATAATAAACAACAATTTTATATAATAAATAAGTATTGATTGAGATGAACTTCTCTCTGCAAAAAACATAATGCAAAAAAAATATTTCAAAAATGCCAATTCATGTTTAAGTTTTTTAAGTTAAAGGTTTCGAAAATGGTTCGCTCTATTCATCGAACAATGCAAAGTACTGGAAACAAAAGTCACTCGGTTGCAACCGTTTTT
>DWTO01003386.1:0-12654 GCA_018244755.1 Jemadia pseudognetus | reverse complement strand
TATTATAATTGCAGTTTTAGTATTGAGTGTTTGATCCCTCCTATTGGAAGTCGGTTGGTTAACTAATAAACATTATTTCAAGTTTTCACTAAGTTGATTTAACACTTTACCCGATCAGGGATATAGGGCATCTCAACTGGAACTTGACATGACAATTGAAATATATGAACTTAAGGGAAATTACCAATAACAACCTCTTTTGGTGACATATATGAGACATTGTGGACTAATATAAGTTATTATTAGTATTATAAATAGATAAAGAACCAGTTGCTCAACAGCTTCGCGTGCAATTATTACATCAACGAACTTGCAAAACATAATAACTTAACATCACGCCTCTAATCTCCGACGAGGTAGGCAGAGGAATATAGTACACTCCGATGACCATTTAGCAGTTACGTTTACGTCCCACTGTGTATTCTATAATATGGTGATCCATACACCAGTACATTTCCAGACTTCGAGCCCCAATTAGCAAATCTAAATTAGAAAAATTCAGTAGTGCCCGACTCGGGATTTGAACGCAGGACCTCCCGATCGGCAGTCGCACTTGCAACCAACACGACCAAAGAGCCAGTTAAGATGAAACAAGTACGGGTATGTATGAATGTTCTTCTGCAGCTAGCTGTCCCACGGGCCAGTACGTCGGGTAATGTGTCTCGCTCCAATGCAATGGAAAGCAGTGCAATTTGAGACAATCGTGACAGTGAAAGACGTATTATAACGAATGTTACTCAATGTAGTGTAATTTTGCACCGCTAATTTAGTATTGTGTTTCGTGATGAAGGTACCGCGCGTTCTATGAGACTACAGTAGCACCGTATTAACTGTTTATCTTGTTCTGAAGATTGTGTATGTACGTGTTGTGTATTATGCGTGTATATGTTTAGGAGAAATGAAGGAAGTACAAATAAATCGATAAAAGAATACCTACTTGACAATTTTATTTGTACACGAGAAAAGCTTGACACTACCAAAATCAGCCCTTATCAGGCCCTGCTCATCATACTTCTTTGATAATAGCGGGTAGGTATTGTACTTTAGCTCCCTGTAGCTCGTACCCTGTAGCTCGGGACCAGAATACGAGCTACGGTATCTCCTGCCTGTCATAAGAGGCGACTAAAAGGAGGCTTCCGGGGTTGCGAGCGGCTAGAGTGGGAGCTCGAACCGCTCGTTCAGCAATCCCGGGAAGGACGACGGTATGTGTGGCCGCATACTGTCGTGAGAACCGGAGGGCGTGGGATGAGGCATTGATGCCTCTTCTAGATGAAGGGCCTGCAGGGGCGCCGCGCTAGGAGGGCACTCCCTAGGGGGCTAGGAGGGAGATCCCGGAGTCCTCCTATTAGCGCTGAGGAACGACACAGAGGGGTTTTAGTGCGGTAAAAGTCCCACATAACCCAGTATCTCTCCCAGGATACCGGGTACCTTTTGAAGGTTTCCCCCGCGAAAAAAAAGGTCCCCTACAGGTAGGCTGAGAGCATCAAAACAAAACAAAAAATTGGTAAACAAAAAACACTTTTAACATGAGGGCAGATATTTTCGCGCGGCACGGTACATTTGCATTCGTTGCCAAATTTTTTTTTTCCAACCAGACGATGCAAAAAATCGCGCGATGTTAGCT
The DNA here is from genome assembly GCA_018244755.1 of Jemadia pseudognetus. NCBI lineage: Eukaryota > Metazoa > Arthropoda > Insecta > Lepidoptera > Hesperiidae > Jemadia > Jemadia pseudognetus. Next base: position 11,030 of record DWTO01003386.1, on the reverse strand, counting down.
TACGTCAGCACTGTTTTCACCATATGACCTTGATGCGTCGTAAATCTGAACGTGAAACGGCTTTCTTTTTTGTGTGTTTTTATCTATCCAGGTACCTGGAACTGATAAAAATAGGTTATATGTTTGTTTTGCAAACGAAAAACATATGAATAAATGGCGGTGCAAGAAGGCGTGATGTGCGATTCACAAACCACATGTCCAGGGGGGATTATGGACAAAATTCTCTTTGCGGCAGAAATGGACTAAGACAGGCTGATTTACTGTTATTTACCTATAATAGTTATACTGCTATCCTTATTAGGTTGTTTTCTGCTTACATATAACTTTAGTGGACGACTACATTGTAATCTAGGGTTTAAACAAAGACAGCCTTCAGCTCTCAGGAACTCCGTACGCTAGGCGCAATGCGATAGGAAATTTTATCGTAATCGCTCCGTTAATGGCCTACTCACGGCGTAAATTAATTTCTAGTGCGATTATCATAATAATGTGTCACATTGTTGTATCCTTCAGTAAATGAATATGTTCGAAAATGCGGGCTAAAAGCAATTACCATTAATGCATTTTAATAATATGTCATAAGAATTTTTTTTTTCATAATAACTCACTGGTGTTTTTACTTAATGTTTGACAGTGCCCAGCGGTTTTATCCATGGATTTTTTTATGATGTTCTAGTACAAAACTTATAAATGTATAAATTTTATTATTTATTTCGAACTAGAAGACGTTTGCGATCTTGTTTATATGTACATAGCTGTTTTATGGGATTTTAGAATTTTATGGTTGCTTCAGTTAACAAAACGTACCGATACGTCCATTTTAATTGACGAATATTACGCTATTTTCTTTCTCTTATAACCCTTACGCTTGCAATTAAAAAAAATGTTACATTAAATACAAATTTTCACCGTTATAATTTCATAATGAAGATTTTATAAAAATACTTTAACCTTGCATTAACATCTCGGTAGGTGTGTAATTTCTGAAAACCAAATTTTCGTAGCGGGTGGTCACTTGATAGAAAAAATCTGCTTTATAAATGTAATGTTTCTAACTTGTTTGGTTTGTGAGTTTGCAACGATGAATCATTAAGTCACTCGGAACATTCTCACCTTACACACAGAATATAACATTTAAAATATATGCAATATGTATAAATAAAGGACACGCTTATCAAATAAAAAAACGCATATATTACCATAATAAAGCGGAATAACTGTTACTGACGCCAGCCGAATAGCAACCTGTTTTGACCTAAGAATATTCGCCTACAGCGCGCTAGTCGCTAGTGTTTCGTTTACATGTTTGAAATCACTATACTCGTTACGATAACCGCACCTTATTATTAACATAGACTAACATCACGCCTGTAATTCCTCTAAGGGAAAGGCGGACGAGTTACACCGAGTTTTCGTAGTTATGTTATATGTTATTTAATTATTAATAACAGCCATTCATAATATAACATAAAAATATTTATAGTGAGTCTTTTCGAATCTTAACCAGTCGCTTACTAAACTCGTATACACTTCACGCGATATCCAATGTAACTTGCTATTATACTCGCAATTATTAACTGTCCAATAGAAAAATAATATTAAAACCGGTTTGATTAATACAAGTGAATCAGGCGTTCAATTTTTTAAACATTATCGTCCTTGTATCACATTCGTATTGAAATGTGTTCTCTTAACGCGAAACCGGTCCTCTGATTGCATAATAACAACAATAATATGCATGATTTTATAACACGATAGGTAGGCAAACATTGTTGATCCCGACTGTACACCTCTTGTATAAGTACTTCGTGAAGATAGAATATCTATAAATACTTAAGTAGCTCGATAAGTATCCAAACATTGTTGTACATGACTGTACATCTATTATGATAGTACTTCAACACGGTGGTGACATCATTAGGGATACTTTAGCGGATGTGTTCCCGACTGTCCAAATGTTCTATACGTTCCAGTTGGCCGCAGAGCAGACGAGTTTTTTTGTTATACAAACGCACGACAATTCTGAATTAGAATTGGAACCGATGTTTACTGGTTTTGACATTGAATGATACTTGTGCTCTGTTTATATTTAATTTGTGGCATTGATATTTCTACATATCTACACGTAAATACATACTTTCGCGGCTATTTTCCATGGGAGTAAGCTAAGCATAACGATTGCAAAGGGCGATGTTCCTGTCAAAGTTCGTTTTCATTTTCTTGAACCCTACACATGTTCGTTTGCTGGACTTCATTGGTCGTGTATTAAGAACAATAAAATAACAATCATTGGGAATACGTAATATCACGCTTGAAATCCTCGAGGAAGTAGGCAGAGGAGTGTAATACACACTCACGTTTCCCCAATTACATTTAGGTCTCACTATGGAATGAAGTGATGAGTCTATTGCCATACACCGGACGCATATCCAGACTCCGAGCCACTACAAAAAATCCAAGTTAGAAAAATTCAATAGTGCCCGACACGGGATTTGCAGTCAGTACCTCTCGTTCGGCAGTCACACTTGTAACCAACAGACCAATGAGGCAGTCATCATTTAGTCAACCGTTATCAGTTATCTACCTGATATTAAAGTTGCCGTTTATCACTTCGTAAGACTTAGTAATAGTCAGATTCACCTTACACGCGAAATGGATCAAGGCGAACGACGCAAATGGTGCTATTAGCGGCATAATTATCCTTTATTTGTTTTTAATTAACTCGAGGTTCAGTGAAACCACACTCATATTAGCTGGGTTTAAATACTAATTTTTATGCACAATTGTCTACAATTGTATTGGTCAAATCCTCATTTGATATCTTAGAAATATCACTTAGCTTCTTAATGACATTTATGTAAAAAATAATAATTCTTTATCTGTAAATCCATATTAATCTTGACGGACTTGATGAATAATGCCTTTAGGCATTTTATATATGGCAGTAATAGTAGATCTTTAGTCTGTTTATTTAAAATACATGAATGCGGTGGTATCATCGGCTAACAAAGTACCACATCCATTTTCCACCATGTAAGATAGATCATTAATATATACGAGAACTAACAATGGGCCCAAAACTGAACCTTGTGGAACTCCCATCGGTACTTACAATGTAGTAATACTTCAATCCTCTGAACCTAAATATACGTAATCAGCAGTCAGCTTGACTGCGGTACTCTCGGTACTTTTGTAACTTGAATTTCCACATTAAGCTTTCATAAATATAAGTAAATGAATAATTACTGTTAATATGCATATACGTAATTGGCTATAATTATAAAACTAGCAAACTGGAAAACATGAAGCCGTCTTTCAGTTCACAGACACGTCCAATTTCGAATAGTATTGTATGTAGCTGGTAAAGCATATGCTGTTAGTATCTCAGAGAATAAAGTTACGAAGTGTCCATGTATTATACTTCTAATACTACTTGTATATAAGAGGCCCTAAAACAAAAAATACAGTTACCTTTAAAGCGCACAGCAGCCATGAAACATTAAGGATGCCTACATTTTGTATTATCAATCAATGTATAACCCAGTCCTGTACTATATCCTGCGTCATTGCAATGAACATTATGCTCTAATACGAGGATGTTAAGGTTGTGCAAGAAAATGGTAACAGAAAAATAATAGCCGTGAGAAACGGAACTCTTGCTTAGAGATGTTTACACGTTGCTTGCTTCGTGCTCGACGTGCTTGTTGATAGGACTGTTGGCACGTAAGCCGCGAGACTGTTTTGGAAAGAGCACGTGGCTGGACACGTGTTTGCTACGTATTGGTACAAAAAACCATATATGTATAGCAATTATGGTATTACGTAATACGTTTGAAAAGATGTGACTTGCGTTTTTCAATGAACAATAAATTCAACTACTGTATATCGACTTAACTCACATGTTTTCCTCGAGTCCTCGAGAGACTGTTTCACAGTCATCCGAACCATTTTTAGAGACGTATTAACATCAATTGCATTTTTTTTCTACGATAAGAATTTCGATAAATAAATTACAGATATGTCTTAACAGGAGGAAAACGTCGTCATTATTTCCAGCAAGTGAAATCAATCTTGTCTACAATCAACCAGCCGTTCCTTTTGTCTGGTACTTATATAAACTCGTGCAAATAGACCTATAACGAAACTTGATAGTTCAAACAGTAGCGTTTCATTCATGCAGATCGACCGGTAGCTGTCATTTACCACAATCACTTTGTGTATTCGTTCTTACCTTACAATACTTTTATCGCATCGAAGAAAATTCATCATAAAATATTATTAAGTATTTCAAATCTCTTTAATGACGGCAGTATATTCATTTTTTTTAAACGTCAACGTAACATCACGTCTGCAGTTCCCGAACAGGTAGGCAGAGGAGTTTTGATCTACTTCTGCCTACTTCTTTTTTTTTAATTTTATTAATATTTACTTCTTTATTACTACATATTTTCAAAATTCCGCAGTTTCATTCATTCATTCAGTATGTGAAAGCCTGAATATTCCGTACTTTCATCATCATCAATCTATTGCAGACCGCTGACGACCATAGACCTCCTCTGAGAGGTTATTTCCATAATCCCCACACTGGGCACGCGGTTTGGCGATTGCTTATCGCACCACCTCCGCCGGTGCCCATTAAGGGCCAGCTCATTCAGCTATAACTAGACAGAGTGCGCCAAACGACTATATGCCAGCCGTATTTCAATAAAATTCATATTATATCAGTGATATCATTCCACTTTGGCAGGATGCCTGACGTGCGTGCAAGTACTGAACATCATGGTGCTGCTGGGCTTCATGCTCAACTACGCGTTGCGCGTCAACTTCACCATCGCCGTGGTGGAGATGATCTACGACAAACACCCCAGCAACGCCTCCGCCCTCGCCAATCTCACCGGCTCTACGAACGTCACGGAGGTAACTGACACATGCCTTCAGCACATCGTTAGGTCACGCAGGTGAAATACCACCTGCGTAGTGTCGCGTCATTCTGTTTCCCAGCACGTTCGTTCTACTACTGTTCGTAGAAAGCAATTACGGTATGGTTTCTAGCTTTGTTCTTTGGTACTGCATCGTTTCCTTGGCCGACTTTTAACAACACTTCAGGTTACCTACGCTGTTTGTGTTAGATGAAAGATCAGAAGCGCTTATTTTTGTGTATAACGTACATTTTGCAGTATAAAAGTGATAATTACATAAATGCTAAGGTTTGTTAGATGAATTTATGACATCTTTGTATGTGATATGTGTAGACATTATCGCGAGATTTCCTGTTGTCTCGATGTAGCAAGCTGATGAATGACTGAGCCTTCGAAAAATTGAATGGCAATAACGGAAATGGGACGCGGGTCATGGAACAGATGCCACAACCCTTGTACATAATGTTAAGATATTTGTAATAATAAAATTGACAATGGAAATAGACTTGCCCCACATTACGTAGCACGTAATTGGGGACACGTAAGTGTTACACTCCTATGCCTATCCCTTCGGTAAATACAGGCGTGATTAGGTATCATCAGGTATCCCATTTTATAATAATAATTATAAAATAATAATCATTTTTTTATTTATTTTACACAGTACCTATACTTAATGAATATCAGTATAGTATGTTATATTTCGTCATTTCAATGCTTATGTGTGTACAATATGTAATATGTATATATAAAGTAATTGACATTACTCAGTTATATGTATATCGGTTTAACTAACTTGTTTTTCGAGATATTCCGGGACAGTGTTTGGCAAGATTGTGTTTGTGACTTCATTATAGATGTATCTGTTATAATTTTCGTATTTTTACAAATAAAACTGACATACATATTAGATGCTGACCAATAAATTTTATTAAAAGGAAGCTTAAAAAACTGTACATAACATATAAACTTGTATGTAATTAAACATTAATTTTCTTCACATTATTCTTAATTACTATAGTAACTTATTATACCTTTATAATAATACCAATTTAATTTTTAATGTCGGGTTTGCATGCTTCAAATATACATACATAATACTAAATACATTGGTTTGTTTTGCTTAAGATTAGCTAATTATGAATAATAATAGCATGCAGTTATATAATAGAGCAAAATTTTGTTATTTGTGTACGACGAAGCGTGATAAAAGGTTTTTTTTATACGTAAGTGATAATTTTGGTAATCATCTTCTGCCTACTCCACTGTCGGGAAACGACCTCCACCAACGAGCGTCATTCCACGCTATAACAATGTGATTTCAATGTAATATTACTGCGTGCAGCATCCAGAGCACATAGCGCAGACGCGCTACGACTGGAGCACGAAGCAGAAGAACGTGTTGCTGGGCTGCTTCTACTGGGGCTACGTGCTGACGGAGCTGCCGGGCGGCCGCCTGGCGGAGGTCATCGGCGCCAGGTGAGATACGCGTCGAAATGTTCTCTCTAACGCGTGGGAAGTCGCCCAATCCCCACTTGGGTAGCAACGCACGCTTTGGCCTTAATCACTTCATGTTGGGGGCCCCGGCCCTCCACCACTGGGACCATAAATGGGCCGTGAAAGTGTGGATTAATAATACTATATTAGTATTTTGAATTACAATAATTATCGTTCTATCTTGACTACCACCTACCTGTATTTCAAGTTAAACTGTACATAAGAAATGATACACTAAAATAAAAAATGTATTTTTTCTCGGATCTTCACCTTTAAAACTGCCAGTATAAAAAATACAAAAAAATAACCGTAAAAGATACACAAAAAATAAGAGGAAATAAACCAAGGAATTAATTACGATGTATACAATGAGTAAATAAATCATGTTCTCAGAACAATAAACTTAAGTGGCAACATATTCTGTGGCCTGTAATAATCCTTTAAACTAACGTTGAATAATAATACAATATAGCATTAAATCGTTATGTCTTCGTATTTGCATACATCGTATGTGATGATTATTCATTGATGGTTTTGTCCAATCGCTCTTTGGATTGTAATAAAATGTCTTGACGTCCGTCCCGTCCGTCCGTGGACGCCACGGGTATTGTGTCGTACCCCAATACATTTTGTCATAACGCCATTGAATCAGACTCACAATAGACGTACGATTTATTGATTCGTCGGTCAGTTGCTAAGCGATCATTGTTGCAACTGCAGTATGCACTCCCCACGCTATTATTGTCAGCATATTGTGTGTGGTCTCGGCTATTTTTATCAATGCATGCAGTTCTAATCGCGTTTGAAATATGCTTTTAGAATTCACACCGCGACCTTGACCGCCATTTTGTCATCTTTGTTACGGTAATAGCCAGCTTCTGATAGATTTGTTTTAAATATATCAGATGTTATGATCACTGGCCTTCAAGTTAGTAAGCACGGAAGCTTGAAGATAATGTAACGTATGCAATTATCATTATTATAGTATACCTTCACACCAGGTCCCATACAGGGTAGGCGGAATGCTGCTAAATATCTCTATCCGTACAGACCTGTCGTGCTTTTTCTGCTTTCATCACTATTATTATTACAATACGGTGTAAATATTTCGTACGTTGTATCCGTGCACGGGTTCACGATGAATAAGTATGCTTGAAATGCAAAGTGGGCGTGGCTAACGGATGTAAGATGACGGTGAAACACCGCATCTGTCGGGATGTGAAACGTGGTAAGATTAAATTAATTGACGACTCGCTTGCAATGTTACATCGGGCACTGAACCCGAGCGAAAATCGAAAGAATGAATCGACGTTAACTAATCCATATGTACTGTAATTTTTATCATTATCAGAAGGTTTAAATTCACGTGGTTGAGTTTTTTGTCTCAAAATATAAGCAACAGCAAAAGGCCGATAAAAAAATATTGCTTTTTTATTTTTCCTCATTCGAACAATATAATTGATCTGTATGTATTACGTTACATTAACGTATCGTACGCGGTCTGTTGTTTGATTCATAGCTATTTGTGCGTCGAACTTTCTAGAAACCGTTAATAGGAGGGTCGTTGAAGTCAACGAGGCCTAATACCCTGTGCTTTTGGTCCTTGCCATCGATTTGAACCGCAATTAACGTCATTATTTGCCGGCTGACATACTTGGCTTATGATGTCACGTGGGGTACAATAGGGTTGCGAAAAATACGAGAAATGTGACATTACGGGAGTCGTATGTGTTTTAGCGTAATCATAATTAATCTAGCCCATCTTTATATAATTAAACACTATTCCGTGTAACCTTCTCATTTCAACACCATTACAAGATCAATTAATATCAATTAGACGATAGTTATAAATTCCATTTGTTTAAAATGGTATGTAACATTAATTGTAGGACGCGAATGGGGCAATGGGTGTTGGACTCGAACTTCAGTTCGTCCCAGATACCAGCTTACCCGATTAGTCACGAACTGGTCCGAGCTCGTCTGATATGCGATATAACCCACCACTGCACCAGCTGATAAAATAAATCATCCTTTATACTACCACCACCACAATATCTACTATGTTGCATGCCATTCGATATTTCCATAGGCTTAAAATAGTTCCCCACATTGTATCTATTCGACTGAGATTAATTTATTGGAAACGTAACGTGTCATTGTAAGCTTCGCAAAATTTTACCTACGTAACTTTTATATGAATGATTTATATTTTCTTTGAATCTGGTAGTTCAATATCATATGTTGAAAGAGGAAGTGTCATTAGTATTGGGTACAGTTGCCCAGCAGTTATATTCAGTGTTAAGTTTATGATGCGACGGGGACAGAATATTGTTTTATTTGGAAATGGGACTCATTTCTCAGGGTTAGCAACAGATTTCCTTTAATGCCGGAATAAATTGTTTAATTATTGTTTATCTTGGATTTGTATTGGCTCTATTGACCATAAAGTACAGGTCCTGTGTGTAATATTAAATTCTAAGCCAAATGTCATTTATTTAAAATTGGTTCATTAGAACGCTTTTTGTAAGTCAAAATGATGCTGCCACCGCTTCGGAAGATGCCTCGCTATGGAGAAGAAGCGGCGCAAGAAACTCCAATTATATTGAATTGCAAGAAACTATTATCACATTGACACATCAGTTCACATACATACATATTACTTTTTTTATATGTAATAGCAATGAGTATTATATGCTTTTTAAATTTATTACAGCGTTATTGAAATTTCCTACAGTATCTCAATAACAGAGTTAGTATATCGCGCCGAGGTACACTAGTGAGTCATGTCACGTCAAATGGAACATTCCAGAGTCTGAATGCGGGCGAGCATGAAAAAAATTACAATTGTTATTGAATACTGTGCGTTGATACGTGAAATGTAGGTATGCATGCATATTTCATGAACGTTTCGCACAAGACCATGGTATGTGGGTGGGCAATTAACGATACACCCGATTACGGTACGAACTTGAACGTACTAGTCTGCGTTTTGTAACGAGAAGTGCGTATTTTTAACATATTTCACTTTACGATACATTTAGCTATTATGTACGTAGTTCGTTTAGTTACCTTAAACTGTTCTTAGTGATTTTGTTAGCTGGACAGACTTTTGAAGATGCTTGAGTTACGTTTTTAGGATAAGTTAGGTTAGGTTGGGCTAGTAACTTTATTATTTAGGTGTTTTATATTTATTTAATAGGTCATACGTCATGATTACTTCGTTACATGGAAACCTGATTAATTCCTGTGCATTATTATATGCCTTATTTCACTCTATTGGAGGTTAATTAAAAATTAGTTATAACGTGATTTGTAGAGTTCTAGGGGTTACCTTTGGGGAAAATTTTGGCCAAAGCAGTGTGAGTGTTGAGACAAAGAAATGATAGAGAGGAGTTAGTTTAGCGTATACAGTAGTTTTAATTATCTCCGAAGATGTATTTTTCTAACAATCTTCGTGTCGTACACAAAAATTGATGTGTTTATGTGGTATCATGGTATATAGGGTTTTTTAAGTTTTAAGTACATACGGAACCCAAAGTTTAATATAATATGTTTTTCAGACGAGTCTTCGGCTACAGTACTCTTCTGGCCAGTATTCTCACGCTCCTGACCCCTGGAGCAGCCGCGGCCGGTTTCGGCTGGGTGCTGGCATTGAGAGTCTTTCTTGGCTTTTTTCTGGGAGCCACTTGGCCCGCAATACTTCCAATGGCCTCGAAGTGGGTCCCACCTATGGACAGATCCAAGTTCATGTCTAACATGATGGGTAAGTTCATATTATGTGTTTAAAAGTTATTTTAAATTAATAATAGATCTTTGCGGATTATTTTAAGTAAACTTTTAATAGATATTTATGTATGTCGCAATTTTTTTAATTAGGATGTTATGAATGAAAGGCAATGTTCCCTGCTAGTTTGCCTATAGTGGTGGAGGTGGCAACTCTTACCAATGCGTTTATGATGGTAACATTGTGAGAGCATAGTGCGGTGGTAACCTTGATAGCCTCATCGCCTTCCCCCTACAAAACCTCTTACTTATTATAAAACAGTAGCGTTATTCTGTAAGCACTCAAACTAATTATTAATTAACAATTCTTTACGGAACCCAAAGTATGAGATTGAATTTTATTGAACGGTGTCTGTAATCAGAGATCAGTGACCGGTTTCGTATTGAACGGGAACAAATGTATGTCGCATCATGTCTATTTAAAACGTGACTTGGCCTTGCCATTGAATTTAAGACTGGTAAACGAAATATTAAAAACATTGGCATAAGAATGTAAATATGGCGCGCCGCGACGCAAATGTTCAATCGTACCATCGAAAAGGCGAGCTACCTCTAATAAAATGGCCTTGACCGTACATTGTTTTTCATTATCTGTATTACAGCATCTATAGGGTTGTAACGTTTATTGTATTCGATAGTGTCGACGTGTTACTAACCGTATGTATGTACTTTTTTCGTATCACTATCATTAAAAAACTTTTTCATGTTTAGTTCCTAAAACTATTCGAACTAACTCCGCGTTACTGATATCAAATAACATTGAAATGTAAATTGAGAACGGGAACAAAAGTCGACAGCCCTAGCGCGAACGGACGTGTAAAACATTATCAT
>DWTO01003385.1:0-12655 GCA_018244755.1 Jemadia pseudognetus | reverse complement strand
AGCTTGTATGGAGCATTTGTGCCCATCTTACCGGCATCTGAGTACGAAAATTCGGTTGAGAGAATTCTAAATTATCTCCAAGAAATCCAGCGCCAAATTGGTGAAAACAAGATCCTGATTGAGGAACGCAAAAATGCAGAATTAATAAACGTTACAGCTAAAACCTTAAATGAAAATATTGTTGAATCTGGGAAGTTACTCACAGATCTAATCAAAGCTAATGCTGAATCATCAAAAGACTTGTCTGGCTACTATGATTCTGTGATTGCAGCAAATGAGAAAGAAGCTAGAGATCAGCAGAACAAAATAAACACATTATCGAGTTCAGTGTTCGAGCAACAAGCTGAAGTCGATGTGGCAGGACAGAAATATAAAACAGCTGTAAAAAACTGGCAAACTATGGAAGCCGTCAAGTTTGGCTTAGAGGTTGTTACTAATACATTTAGTTTGGTCACAGCCATTGCAATTCCGTCAAGTGCAATTTCAGCAGTAAAAGACCTAGGCACAATAGCACAACGTATTCAGAAACTGTTGAATGTGTTGAATGCGACACTGAAACTGTATAGTTCATCATCAGCCTCAATAAAGAATATTAAAGGAGCACAGGAAGCGTTAGATGGTCTTGATAAGATGGGCTATGGCGACATAGCAAAAATGAACTGGGATGAGCTAATATTAAATTTGGATACAGTAATGGCTTATGGGCCTAGTCTTCCTGCGAAAACCGAACTCCTGAACGCTTTTAAAATTCTTTCTACTCGAGGTAAAGCGTTAGCCAATGCGCAATCGAATCTGCTGCAGATCCAACGCAACATTTACAACACACAGTGCCAAAAAGCATTGAGTGAACGTGAGGCAGAGCGCCTAAAAAAGTTAGTAGACAAGTTAAATCCTGCAAAAATAGAGGATCTGGATAAAGAGGCTATCGATCTCGTGGGATTAACCAGCAATCTAGTCTACCTACGAGAACAAATGCTCACGACATTGACCAAATCTTTTCTACTGCAAGATCAAGCTTTGCAGTATGAGTGGCTACAAAATTCGACACCGATAGCTAGTTATAGTCTGTTAACTTTCATGCGCTCTCGAATCGCACAAAGCCAAGAGACAGAAAGAGCTAAATCTTTGCTTCTTCAATATCAAGCTTCAACAACCAAACCTATCACTATCGACATTAAGGGGGTAATAGCTGACAACGTCATTAACGGTAACACATATGAGATCGTTATCGATCCTAATCACCCTCAGTTTAAAGAATACGTAAATCTTCGTGTTCAATCCGTAGTCGCTGAGGTTATTGGGGTAAAATCAACCGAAAGTGGAAAATTTTTGGTTAAACTAACTTTACAAAATAAACCATTTATCGACCGTAACGTCGAGCGCAAAAATTTTCGCTTCAACACACCGTGGCGTGAACGAACTTATGAGTACGATGTGGCAACAGGACAGCCGAACTTTACCGACGAGGGCAAGTCGTGGTCAGAAGGGGTAAATTGTGTGACACCCTTTGGGACTTGGTTGGTATCGTTGCCCAAAACAAAAACCAATAATGGGCTGATTTTCAAAAATGGTGTAACCGTCGTCATCCGGCTTACGTTCATTGTTAACGCGAGTGTCGTCGATGAATCGAGAATCGAATATATCAATCGCATAGTACCACAATCGTATAGTATACCCTACAACCGTCGTGCTTTGAGATCCACAGCTCTTTACTCGAACATGATGAGTCCGGATGGATTTAGAGGTCCCAAAGAAAATTTAATTCAAACACTATACAACGCTGACAACGCAACCAACGGCTGGGACGTCGTCTTTAATATGGATCTGGCATCAATCAACGATAGCTTACAAGACCAATACGAAGACATTAAAAACAATGAAGAATATAAGACAAAGCTGGATGACATAAAAACTACTACCTCCGGTATAACTATAGATATAATAAAAACATTCAGCATTGTATACGGTTACCCGTTACTTACTTTTGAAGAGAATAACTCGGACACCGTGAAGTTAGAAATGAATATTGACGAAGGTACGTTAACTGTTTGTGAAAGAAATAAAAAAACAGGGGAGGAAACATGCGGTAGTCCCACTCCAATCGAAGGCAAAAAGCTGACCGCTTATGTAAGGTTGAATAAAGTGTCAGGAACAACTTCTGAAGGTGATGATATTCTGGATTTGACACTAAATATGGAGAATGGAGCCTTTAGCATTGAAAATATTGATATGGAAGATGAGGAGAGTGTTGAGTTTAATCGAGCAATCAAGGCGTATTTTGTCAATAATAAAGTGGAGTACCTTATTAACAGGTTAGACTTAACTAATACACCAATCCTTGATGCAATGAAACCGAATGGTTTTCTATTTAGGACGCTGCAAACTGAGGCTAAGGTAAACATCTTGCAGCTCTTCATTCAGACTGGAGATAGGCCGCTTCAAGGTGAAGGTGAAACACACTTAAATAATGTGCGTGAGCCGTTACCATTAGGCAGTAACACTTCGTTATTAGTCCGTAGTGGATTATTCTTTTCTGAGGTTTTACCAGAAAGCTTGGATAAGTCTAATGGGTGGAGTTTGATAGGGATGCAATTTTCATACAATGAAAAATGGTACGCAGAGTTTGACAATGCACCTGTTTCGGCTACCGTTTCCTTAAAGGAATTCGAACACTATAAACAATTAAGCGGCGGTGATTGGAAACGATATACTTACGATTTTGATGATGACATCGTTGAGTGGGATTTATCTGAAATGACCTTAACGGCAGACCGCAACGGTAATTTAAATCTGTATCTTAATAAGAAACAAGACTTAAATGTTAATGCGTATATCCACTGGCATATATATCCGAATGGTTCAATTGATACAGAAGAAAAATTAACCTTCCAGTCTACATCTAAAGTATCTGGTGTGTTTTCAACAAACGTTTCCGGTAGTGGACGTGATCAGAACATTATTCTCAATGTGTCTAATGCAGGAGTTACTACTGAAGGTCATATGTCAGGAGGCGGTCCATGCGATAAAGATAATTTAGAAGCCAAAGTGAATCAAACTATACATGAAAAATTGCCCCCAGAAATTAAAAAGCATTTGGATGATCTCAGCTTTGAGCCAATTTCGTTGTTCGCAATTAAGAATTTACTGTTCCCAAACAACAATTACATTACTTTTGAATCAGTATCTGTTCCAGGAGACTTGCTTATTTTGGGTAATTTTAATGAGGATTAAAAATCTAATTAAAGTAAGACGTTAAGCAATAAAACTACAAGGGCTAGTTAGATTATAAACCGCCCCTTTCATTTTAATTAGATTTTTAGATTGAGTTGTTGGTCTATCATTTTTTTGTATTAACTAAGAATTTGGGATGTCTATTTTGTTGGGAAATATTAGTAAACGCTTGCTAAGGAGATGTAGAAAAGCAAAGCCACCTCTTTTCGACTGTTACCGTTGGCTAGCAATCTAGCCGTCTCTGCCTGTGCTGCTTCAGAGAATAATGGCGGTCTATCACCGATTCGTTTTTCTTTTCATGATGTCTGATAAAGTACCTACAGGACTGAGAGCAAATTAAAGAAAGTCAACTACCAGCTACCATCACCAACCGCGACATTCACTCTATCATTAAAGCGAAGCTGGTGTATTAAGAGGCAGTAGGTATACCTTATCAGAAGCGCCAAAACCAGACCATTAAGAGCTTCAAAATGGCAGTACAATAAAAGATGAACCTGGAAAATCATGGAAAAACATGGAAAATCTAGCAAGAGTGAGCCAGGAGTGGCAGCGACTCACTGCAACCAACCTCAGCCACGGTCTCGACGTGATCACGCCAAGACAAGACTTTTAATTTTAATTAATAATTTACTTTTCTACTGTTTGATAATAGTTATTCTCCTTTGTAACTTTTCTGCTGTATTTCATATTTGCTTTTTTTGTATTCCTTCAGGTTAAAAATGTTAAAAATGTACGTTTGCTTATATTGTATCGACAGTGTAAAACCAAAGCCGCGTGAGACGGGCGTGCACATTGTCAATAAACCAATTGTACTAAACTCGACTTTTAAATTGCACTCTTTCCTTCCGTACGATATCGCTCACCCGCTCGCACCAGTGATAGTTTTATAAGATCAATCGCAAACAAGACAACATTATAATAGCAGATGATATAAATATTAACGTTAAATCTAAGCCTACTGAATTATCTCAGGACTGCAATAATAAGGCTTACTACTTAGAAACAGGAAAACATCATAGAATGTGACATAAATATTAACATTAAATCTAAGCGTACTGAATCATCTCAGGCCTGCGAAAATGAGAGATTTCCTTACATATGTACATAGATAAAGAATTAATAATTGTTTCGGCCGTTTCTTGTTAAAAATAAATTTAAAAAGTTATTACTAATTAGGCTTATATGTCTATTCCTCTATTTCTGAGAACTGTACGACGATTTTGTCTTTTCATAAATATAAATCAGTAATCAGTTAATTAACACTAATTGTTAGACTACTATTGATTTTCATAACATTCACAACTTCTCATAGTGTTTAAAAACAAACAAACCAACAAACAATTTGTTTTGTTTTAAAAACAATGTGTTTAAAAACAAAAAAACAAACAAATTGGAAAACAACTTGTCATAGTGTTTAAAAACACTATGAGAAGTTGTTTTCCAATTATAAAATTATACATGTTGATGAGAAAATTGTGTACTGATAGGTTGGAAGTACTGTTTTATCGATAAGTATCAAGTTACGCCTATTTTAATAATAAATACGACACATGTGGGATGTGCAGCCGACAGACTATTAGTGAGCGATTTGGCTGTGGTCGAGGTTCGGCAAGCATTGCCTAACATCAAACGTTATGCCTATATTACTTCGCATTGCCTATGTCCTTTGTTTTTTCAAATTTACTTAGAGTAAGCTCCACTTTCAAATTCAAACTTTCCTTCAGCTTATACTAGGTATTCGTATTCAATGGATCACATGCGTGTCAAGTATCACTGGTCGGTTTTAAGAAGAGATCGTAAAACTGTAGTTACTTACATCTAAAATATTAGTTAACCAAAATCGATACATTTGATCTATAACGTATTCTTGAAGCGGGAATAACTTGACACCAAGTGGTGTCCTTTCCAAACAATTTCTTTGTAACCTAACAGAGTTATTTCAATATAAAACATGATCGCCAACGACAAGATCTCGGACAATACGCTGCGCATAATGTGGATAAAACTACTGCCAGCCCACAGCCGGCCCGTCCTCGCCGTCAGCGAATCATTCAACCAATAATCCACGCTAGAACAACTAGCTTTGCTCGCCGACACCATGATCGGGCAAACCGACGACATCGCCGCAGTTTCCACGCAACCAACCAGTGCAACTAGCCAAGCAGACACGCAATTCCTCATCAACGAGATACGCAATTTAAAAATAGAGATCAACGAGTTGAAATCGAGACCGCAGCACAACTACAATAATAACAATTATCAGCACCGTTCCCGCCAACGAAGCTGTTCACCTCATCGTTCCCACACGCCGAACGAACGAACAACATCTTCCTACTGTTATTATCATCGTCGCTTCGGTAACCAAGCACGATGCTGCACTACACTTTGCACATATACGCAGGAAACGAAGCCGGAACTAAACCGAACGTTGGCTGTGGCGGAATCCGGCGTTCCAAACACTTCACACCGCCTATTCGTACGCGACAAGAATACGAGTTACTCATTCTTGGTAGACACCGGTGCCAACATATCCGTACTGCCAAGAAAACAAGGTCAGAAGTGAACGCCGCTACCCTTCAAGCTATACGCAGCAAATAATACAACGACAAGCACCTACGGAGAGAAAACACTCGAACTCGATCTCACCCTACGGCGCCCATACAAATGGAAATTCATCGTTCCCGACGTGTCCAAGCCTATACTTGGAGCCGATTTCCTGAACCATCATCAATTAATCGTAGATATGAAAAATCGAAGACTAATTGATGGCATCACGAACCTACATGTCAACGCTCCGTTAATATCTACAGATACGCCAACAGTCCGCAGTATCGATATACGTGAGTCATACCACGACTAGGGTTGCCAACCGTACTCTAAAATAGAGTATTATACTCTATATTATGTAGGCGTACTTTATAATCTATAACACTTATAGAGTACGTTAAAATACTCTTTTTTGCACATTATGTACTACACAGTATAGTACAGTATAGTGACTGGCATTAGTATAGTCCATACTAGTGCAGTTATGTAATATTATGCAAAAGTTTTGCAGCAATTTGATCTTGTAAAGGGTAATTGTGCACAACTGTGTGAAAAATGGAATCCGTTTCCTGACTTATGATAAAAAACTTTAAAAAATGTACCGACGAATTAGTTTGTTTAAAAAAATATATTACCTATATACTCTCTGTGCCCGCCACTTCAGCGTTTACTGAGAAAGTCTTTTCGGTTATAGATGTGAAGTGGCGGGAAGAGAGAAACAGAGCATCTTTAAAATAAATTAAGAATGAGCTCTTGATTTATATAAATTTAGAGTTAGAATGTTTGGGCTCATATAATTGTTTTACAAACCATGAAAAATTGTTATGTGCTGCAAAAAGAACAAAAAAATACCTTTTTAAAAATATAAAATAGATAATACTCTTTTTTTGTAAGTCTATGCTCTTTATTAACCTCCTCTGATATAAGATATACTCTATTTCTTCTAATAAAAGTTGGCAACTCTAATTAAAGTGTCAGACCGAAACTGGTTTTTCAACCGAAACCGAAATCGGACTTTCGGCCTCGCTCTCAGTTTCGGCCGAAACCGAAACTTACTTAACCCTATTCAAAATCTTTATTGCGTACTGAAATCTAGTGTATTATAATTTTTTTTCACATTTATTTGCATGTTCTCTTTATATGCACAGTTAAATACAGTTAAATGAAATAAAATTCCATTTTATTATTTATTTTCTATGGCACACAAAATAGAATATAATCAATTACGTATTTCAACATATTAAGCAATAATTAGAATAACTAGATATGTGCCTGATGCATGGCAATAGACTCACCACCTATTCCATAGTGGGACGTAAACGTAACTGGTGAAACGTGGGAGTGTTCTGCATTCGTCTGCCTACGTCTTCGGGGATTACAGGCGTAACGTTACGATACGTCAATTACATATGTTTTTTGAGTATGAACTAAAATTAATAGGTGTAACTTGACTTTATAATTATTATTATAAAAGAACGTTATAATCCACATACAAATTGTCACTAAAAAGTAATAAGTAAAAGGTGGAAAATGAAATACCACATTCCTCTCAAGTTTTACAATCACATCATGTTTTACAATGCGATTGTTAATGGACACAAGTGCCCAGCGACGCCAAGACTCGCCTATCTTTATCTAATAAGTAAGTTATTGGCTGATGGGGGAGTCAGAAGCCTCCGAAATCGAATTTTAACCAACAATTCTCAATCAGCTCAGATGTTTGCAATCAATCGAGCAACGAGGCAATCAACTTTTAATAACCATATAAAAAAAGGTTATTGTAATTACAAACAATAATGATAAATATTAAGATAACGAACCTTAATTAAAAGACAATATGTGTTTTAAAATTGAAATATTATAAAATATTATTATATTTTGCCAATGTGTCCCTATTGGTAAAAAAATGTGTAGTGTACAAAAGCGTGATTCTTCTTCTATTCGCTAAGAGATGGCACTTTAAATCATGACGATTGTTGTATCTTTCGTGGTAATAGATGGCTCTGTTTATCAATAATTAAAAGATTTTGGCATTTTAAATTTGTGATATAAATGTAATCCGTTTCTTTATTTTATTATATTCATAAATTCTTAAGCTTTTATTACAAAAAATGTATAAAATTTGAGACAATGCAAAAATAACTGCATCGTTATCTTGAACGCATTTCGAAAACAGCTTTTACCAACTAGAAGATAATCGAATTAATGTTTTGTGATACCATTTAAATAAAATATACCCTAGCGAGTAGCAAATGCTGTTCGGAACAATGCCCATGGGTGTATATGAAAATGTTAAGCAAGTAAAATACACAAATTATAAATACAATAATTAAATTTAAAATAACGTAAGTAATGTTGCTTGGAAGTTCCCATGTATTTCCTTACAAAATATTTTGGTAATTGAATGGGATACAAAATTATATAATCAATTTATTAGATACTTATTTTAAAATTTAATTTACCTGTATAAACAAAGTGAAAAATGCAAATAATCAATCTTTTCTTTCTTACAAAACTGCATTCTGAAATGTTTTCTCATGTGTTAGATATGCAAACGGAAGACTGAAAAAAAACATGTATTTTATAAATATTACATGGAATTAGTACGCACATTATCTTTACCTTAATTAGAAACGCATCACCTGTGTTAATTGTCATTGCAATATAACGAATTTCGTGCACAGTAATAAAATGTGAAAACAAAAAAAAACTGAAAGTTCAAGGGCGATTATTTTATTATAAAGTGGCAACCCCAACTAGGCCAATGAAGGAATTTGAAGAAATAGAAAGAAGTCGCTAATTTATGCGAGACGGCGTCTTAATTTTCAGATTCAATTGCTAACCGTAGAGGGAACTGTGATACGTTGCGTGTTGTCCTTGAAAAAGTATCGTACTCTGTTTTTTAGTACAGTGATTTCTTGTATTTATTAAATTTACTACATCTAAGTGACTAGGTAAGCTTGTTTTCTATGCAATGCATTCCACATAGTGACGTGTGTACAAAGTAAAGTGCACTATTTTTGCTTATTATTATTACGTTATTGGCTAGTTATTATGGAATGAAGCCCAAAGATTGTATTTAAAACGCATGAAATTCTATAAAAACTTTGTGTCGTTTGTGTTTATTTACATGTGTAAACATACTTGCAGGGGTGAAAAAAAACGTTCAATATGGGGGACCAACAATTCTTTCTGAAATGGAATGACTTTCAGACGAATATGGTAACTTCGTTTAGGCATCTGAGAGATGAGAAGAGTTTTACTGATGTAAGTAACGATTTAGTTTTAATTAGAATAACCAAAAATTCTAACCTTAGCATTTGAAAAACTTACAAAGACTCGATTTCAAATTGTTCTGAGTTCTTGTGTCCGAGGTCTGAGGATTTATATTCTTCTCATAAGCCTTGATTTCAGACAAATGCGATGTTGCAACAGATATTATTTAATAACTAGCCGTAAACATGAATTCTTCGAATTTTCGATTATAAACATATATTGACAACATGTAAATCGTCTTCGTTTAAAAGGTTCAAGACATAATCACTTATTAAATATAATAATGTTCATTTGTTGGACATTAATTAACATATTTGAAGTCTGAGCTATCATTTACAAACTAGTATAATGTATAAGTGTAATACTCTGGAAATTAGAGTTAGAGTTAGCTACTTGAATGAACTTATATCTTAACTAACATTAATATGTAGGACTAGCTGTACCCGTGACTTCGTCCATATGGGATTCTAAAATGAAAGTACCCTAAAAAGCTATGTTATTTTAGTATTACAAATAGCTAATTTTATTAATCTGTTTAGATTAATCTAAGTTTGTATGATCCCAAACACATACACAAGGACTCTAGATACATGGTACAGTTAAAATGTAGGTACAGGCTACTTGCGGTAGCTGTCTGCCTGTCTGCTACTCAATAAAAATACCACTATGCTTAGCTCACACCTCATATTTTCATGATAAATGGAACTGTAAAGTTCATGTTTTTTTACTATATCTTTATATGAATATTGAGTGGTGTGGAGTAGTATTGGATGTTAACAATTTTGCTCTATATATTGTTATGAGTTCATAATATACATATTTACAATTGTATACAGTAGAAACTGAATAATCTTGGTGATAGATAAGAGATGTATAATTAACACATTATGTTAATGGAGAGTGAATATCTACAGCTTGTTATTGGAAGAGCTGATAAAATATATGAATATAAACATAACTGATACAAGTTATAAATAAATCTTTATCTCTGTATTAATGTAATATTATGCCTGTAAACCCTGAAAAGGTAGTCAGAGAAGTGCAGTGCACTGGCATGTTTCACCAGTTACATTTACATCCAATAATGGAATAGGTGGCGAGCCTATTGCCATACCACGAACACAAATCCTGATTCTGAGCCACTACTAGAAAGTCTAAGTTAGACAAAGCAGATAGTACCTATAGCCATTTTTGCTGTAAATGTACAGATTTGACTGCCTTGTTGGTCTTGTTGGTTGCAAGTACGACTGCCGATCTAGAGATTTTGGTTTCGACTACCGGGTCGGGGACTACAGAATTTTTTAAATTTAGATTTTGTTGTAGTGGCTCGGAGTCGTGTATTACACTGCTCTGCCTACTTCTTCGGCGATTACAGGCGTGATATTACGTTTACACCTTTGTTCACCTTAGGTTTGTGTTTTACCACAAGGTCACCTGATGGTGAGATGTAATATAGGATATAGCACTTTTGCCAATATTAAATATAACTGAATTATTAATTTAATTCACTGTTTTGCCTTGAGTGCTGATCAGGGAATATATTATTCAGGGTCACAGTTTAATTTGAGAAATATCAAGAACTTATGGGCCTCTTTAAATTCAAGGATAACATAAAAGAGTGCTCCAAAAGTATGACCACAACTCATCCAAAAGTTTCACTTAGGTGTTTGGTTGTAATGATTTATAAGTAGTCTATGAATAATGTATACTATATAATTATATACTATGAATTATATTGTGTTTGTGTGATTAAGTTGGATGTCACATTAATTTACATTATGTATGTCAGATGTTTATAAATCATTTCTACAATGTTAATAGTGTTACATTTACATGTCTCAAGGGGACAGTATTTTTATTCTTTGTCTAAAAGTAAGTTTAATGACTTATGTGTCACATTGTTGACATGCAGTAGTTAGTTGCATGGATGTTTTTATGTTTCCAGGTGACACTTGCGTGTGAAGGTCAGACATGTAAAGCACACAAAATGGTACTATCTGCGTGTAGTCCATATTTCAAAAGCTTATTAGAGGTGAGTCAGTCATATTTATAATATAATTTTTCTGTTTACACTATTCCAAGTGTCTTATGACACATAGTTTTATCACACTTTTCTTGAATATTTTCTTCTTAAACTGTGCACATTGTATGTAACATATGTAACATCACACCTGCAATCCCCGAAAAGGTAGGCAGAGGAGGGTAGTACACTCCCACATTTCACCAGTTAGTTATTTCACATTATGAAATAGGTGGTGAGCCTATTGCCATGCAACAGGCAACAAATGTAGACTCTGAGCTACTACTAGAGAAACTTTCTCTGAGCCGGAGAGGATATATAAAAGGATCCTAACACTTAACATAATAAGGATTTTACATTATTTATGTTCATTACAAACAAATCATCATCACAAAAAAAACCTGCACTATACATACATTCACATTATATTTTCCTTACATACAGTATTCAGTATCATGTACAATTATTATGAGCAGTTTTGATATACATATTATTAAACTTATCACATTACCATAACTGAGCATTACACTTTAATGTTATTAAAATACGGACATAAACACGTTGTAATATCATTTCTTAATTATCCATTGTTTGTTTTTTGTGCATTCTTCAAATTTACATTTTTGGCGAGTGTAGCTATTTTTTATCTTAATTTCATACGCGCGTATCAGATTCACTTGTGTCTCTTACACAACTCTGCATACATAGAAAAACGTTTCGACAGCGAATCTATTCTAAAATACCAGCTTCTTTATTATTTTTGCAACAAAAATTTAATTTCCTACATTTCAACCATTTTATATGACTTCATGGCCCACACGAAGTTTTGGCGCGTCGTTCTTAATTCAAACAGGAAAAATTAACGGTTCGCTGGCGCCAGTTGTAACGGAAAATTGCAAGTTATTTATGTATTTTGTTTAAATCAAGAACGAATTTACGAATTTTAGAGCGTAACACTATAAATTGAAGCTAAATACATGCGTCGTAGAATTGAAATTTAATAATTAGACATTTACTTTTTATTTAATATATCTCAACAATTTTTTTTGATAAAGAATTGACAATTGGAAATATGTACATGTTATTTACATAGACTTATATAGATACATAAATATACGCATATAAATAACAAGTGTAACGACCCACCGTACCGATCGTATTGTTATTTTATTGCGTACGATAATAAATTCAACCATTTTGTTGTACCCTTTGACGTCAAACTGAACAATGAATAAAATAAGACACGATGTTCAAAATCGAAATGTACGTATATATGATTTCGAGGTCTTTAAGGTCATAAATGTAAAATCACGCCTGTAATTCCCGAAGAGGTAGGCAGAGTAGTGTAGTATACTCCCACGATTCGCCAGTTACGTTTACGTCCCACTATGGAACAGGCGGTGAGCCTATTATAACTTTTCGGTTTTCCAATTGTCCTATCCCATCTGATTGTCTGTATATATGTCTCGGACTTAAGTCTGAAAGTTATCATAGTTAGATTGCGGTCAGAAATTAAGCAGAATTCCATTTCTACATACAAGTCGCTCCCCGAAAATTAGGAGCGCTAGGTCACCTAGCGCG
>DWTO01003384.1:0-12658 GCA_018244755.1 Jemadia pseudognetus | reverse complement strand
ACGGGGACGTGAGGCACGATGGGGTCATCGACGCATACAAGTAAATACCCACATTAAAAGTGGTTTTTTTTCGCTAAAAGGCAGCAATTTTACATCATTTTTCAGTCTGACAGTGACCGGTGACAAAGTGCATGCGTTTGTTTTTTATTACAAAATATTTTTATACGTAATTTCATCTAATTTGTAGTGGTCACGAAAACGCATATAAAAAGGTAAGTATTTAGATTATTACTATAGTTTTTAAACATGTTTTTCTACCAACATTAGTTAGATGTTTTGCACAAAATTACTCTAATCTACGATTTGTTTTTTTTAAATTCATTATTTAAAATAATGTTAGATATGGGGGCATAACGTGGACATGTCTATGGGGCATGATGGAGTATCTTGTTGTACCCCGTAACTACTGTCCCCATTATACCTCTGTTAAGTAGTTAATTAGTCTAATAAAATGGTTATTTCATTTGATAATATATTTAGTTTTAAATATAAAAAAATTATATGAATGTATAAAAAGAAATTCGAGAGGAATTCGGTCTGTAGAAAGTATGCAGCACGCAATTGATGTAGTGTTATACAAAACAGCAGGCTACAGAAAAGCAGCTCAATTTTGCGGTCTTCCACAGATTATATTGCGTTGACAAAAACCACACTTATGTGAAGTTGTCTGAGGGACGGGTGGCCTGCCTACTATGTGGCCAGTGGGTCACACAGCCTGTACTGGTGTTGATGTTGAAGACAATGAAGAAATTCACATCTGCTTACATTGTGCTGTGAAATAATGTACTCCATACTACATACCCCCTACTGCCTCTACCCCGGGGCATGATGGAGTTTTCATAACAGTTTCATAAAATTACAAATAAAAGGATTGTTTAATTCATTTCTCAACTAAAGTCGATGTCAAATCCTTATTTAATAAGTAACCAAAATGTTGTCATTAGTTTTGTTGACTAAATACATATATTATGTTTATTCTGTTATTGTTTATTTTCCTTAACATCCCCGTTATGCCCCTCCTGCCCCTATATTAAATTTTAATGCAGTGACCGTATATAGCCTGCCTGGTGGTTTACTGGTTGCAAGTATCACTGTTGAACAAATCCTGAGTTTGATCACCTCATCAGGCAAAACATTATTGGGTTTAACTAAAACGTAAACGTAACATCACGCCTGTTATCCCCGAAGAGGTAGGCAGAAGAGTGTAGAACACTCACACAATTCACCAGTTAGGTTTTACGTCCCACTATGGAATAGGTGGTGAGCCTATTGCCATGCACCGGGCATAAATCCAGACTCTGAGACACTACTAGAAAATCTAAATTAGAAAAATTGTATAGTGCCCGACCCGGGAATCGAACCCAGGACCTCCTGATCGTCAGTCGCACAAAAAAATTTGTATGAACTAAAAAAAAACGTAACTTCACGCCTGTAATCTCCAAAGAGGTAGGCAGAGGAATGCAGAACACTTCAACGTGTCACCGGTTACGTTTACGTCAGTATAAACTAAAACGCAATAATATTCACCGTCACACAATATCTTGAAATTTAATAAAATTTGCGCGTTTGTTTAATAGGTACATCCTTTAAGAATATTAAATTATGCAATTACAGTACGTCTGACTCGAATAACTTTGGAAGTAATTAAATGCTTGCGATATAAGGGATTGTAATGAAGGTCTTCTAATAAAAACGGAGGAGCGTGGAACACAATGGACCATCAAACATCAGCGTTGCCTACGTCGCTGTCAAAAGGTTTTCGATAATAACACTGCGCACGCCTTGTCCTATATCTGCCTTTCATTGGTGTATTCTTTTAAAAGCTACCATCACACTGGTAATCCCCGTTGATGTAGGCAGAGAGAGTACACTCACACGCTTCCCTAGATAGGTTTCGTCCCAAAATGCAATAGGTGTTGAGCCTATTCCAATACACTGGGTACAAATCCAAACAAAGCCACTACTAGAATATCAACTTTGAAAAATTCAATAGTATCCGATTCTAATCGAAGACCTCGGGATTGGCAGTGGGGTATACCTCTCCACTAACGTGGCAACGTCTGATTTAAATGTTATATTTATACTTAATTTGATTGGACTATGAACCATTATTACTATTGACATTCTCGGAACGGGTACTATTGCAAAAAATATTTTTGTATGCTATCAACTTAGCATTATACGTAAACCAGAATTAGGCATCTTTAGGTAGAGATATATTTACGATCCGTGATAGGATACACGTTTAGATGACATTTTAACTTTGGCGATGGGATAACACACCCGACGCAACAATGTTGTTCGGTATTGTAATACTGATTAAATATTAATATAATAGTGTCGTTCTGTATAGAAATATTTATTAAATAATAAAATTAAGCGGTAAGGTCACATCGAGATTGTGCTGCCATGTAATTTATTTGATGGCATCGCAACAATCACGAATGATTGGTTGTTAAATCCCGTTGAATAGAAATAAAGTCGTAAAATAAGATGTAAATTTTAAATACGTTATTTGTTATCAAGGTTACTTTGTGATTTTAACATTCGCAGCGTCTTGTGTATTTGCTTGAATGACTATGTTTTAAATGAAAAAATTGGCGTTTAATAGCGCTGTTCTAGTTATTATATATTTTGTTCGTTTCAATTATATTTCATATGTGCTGAGCGAGTTTGAACTCAGCTAGAGTCTAAAACAGCTATGGGGTCGCATGTGCGTAGAAAGTAGTTTCAGAAAAGAAGCGAAAAGTTTAAAATACCGAGATTTATTCATTATCTATTCATGTACCTTCAACAAATTTCTTTGGACTTTTGTTCATGAAGTTTAAATTACAGGCGTTTGCGGACAGATGTGCGTCAAAAGTCTTGTATTTAGTACGCAATGGTGACTACACGCGTGGATCTTATTATTGGTGTGACGAGAACAGTCCAGTCGAGAGCAGTAGTCCGTTATTAAATTGGTACAAACCACCCCGCGCGGCGTGCTCCTCACTATATGTTTATTTATTCAAGCGGAAGGGGAGAGTCAGTAATTGGCACGTCACAATGGAGATTACGCGGCTTACCGCCGAGTTTTGTGATTCAAATATCGACGGCTCGGTGGGCGACAATAATGCGGCCTGTTATGATAATATTCTGTCATTTCAAACAATAATAACTTGTCCGCAAACTGTTCACATCGAGTGGCGGTTGAAACCTTTATGGGTGCTGTTTCATTATAATTTTAATATACAGCTATGGGAGACTCGGTTGTGGAAATTTAAACGTCTTTATGAATTTTTAATTTTTCCTTCCGTCTTTGAATTTCTATGGGAATACCAAGTCAAGTAGGGGCTTCGCGTTAATCTTTTTTTGTATTCTTTTTGCTCGCATGGGTTTTTATTTTTATACATCTTGAAATGTCAAAGTTTCGTGTACATTACCGCTTGAAAAATTAAAATGAACATTTGATGCATACTTTTGGAACCGTGGCTTCAATCTCTGCCTTATGTTCTATATAATCTATCACCATCAACATTGTATCATAATTGGCTATGTAATCGTATATTTGCATCATAGACCGTGAAGATAAGTTCCCTAAATGTTAGAAAGATAGATTAATATTGAACTAGAATTCCAGAAATATGCTAATGTTTATTTCTACTACGTCAGAGACTAGTATGAGCTGTCAACAGTTCAATGACGCTCGATGAACGCAGTAAACTGTTAAGAAGTAACACATTTACGATGTCTTAAATGTGTTAGGAGCATCGATTCGGAGTGTTTTGCGTAAACGTAATTGATATTAGTTTCACATACAGAGCCCAAGTGTTAGACGCACGACGCACGCAGACGATATAGTTTTACAGTTGACTGCTCGTTGGTCGTGTTGGGTGCAAGCGCGACTCCTGATCAAGAGGTCTTAGGTTCAAGTTCCGGGTCGGGCGCTAATGGATTTTTATAACTTAGGCTCGGAGTCTGGATATGTCCCAGTGTATCGCAATAGGCTCACCACCTATTACATAGTGGGACGTAACGTTCGGGGATCGCAGGCGTGATGATACGTACACAGATCCACAGACGAAGGCAAAGCGTTAGACACACCGTGTCAATAGTGGAATGATACGCGCTGAACTGAGCAACAGGCGATCCAGCGGCGCATCAATCTTCGCGATCGTCACTGTCGAGCCGGACTCGCCCCCGCGATTAATCACGCCGGAACGTTTTCGATTAGCGCCGTATAACACGGAAAAAAGAAACGTTCCAATTACAGAGCATCAACGCGTTCCATTTGTTTTCCAAATTCCACACTCCATTGAAGGGTTAGCGGATATTAACTTGTTGTTTTTTGTCGTTGCTGTTGTTGGGATGCAGTGGAAAGTAAATGAATTCTGTGTGTCTATTGTTGCTTCTGTGGCTTTGTTTTCTTCAGACGAATTCGTGTTTGCGAGCTTTACGTTTCCGATGCACAAGATTCTTTTCATGAATATTTTGATTGTATTAAATGAAACCGTAACAGAGAAGTTGTTGTACATTTAGATCTAGTACTCGTAATATTCATCTGTAATATTCGTACATTATGATATTATACATAAATGAAGGTTTGTTGTATTTTTATGTTATTAAGTGAAATATTTCTGACTTAATGATTGTGAAAGTTGTTTGTTTGGATAGAAGTATTGCGAATTTTCGAGAGTCGTACACGATTGCGTCGTCATTGTAATGGGGCGACTTTAAATATAATAGCAGGCAACAGGAAGTGTCAAATGGTGTTTTGTTGTCAGTTCACGGCCCAGTTGGTCGCGCGCTAAGTGCTCCGCTGTAATTGTTCGGCCAATGCAAATAGTTGTGTGTTTGATATACCGGCGCCGTGTTCGCGCGCCTTAACACAACTTGTCCACGTTCGAAGTGGACCGGACGGACTCGCCGATTTACTTAACGGATTTATCATAGTTTACATGTGACGTCGCCGAGTCTCGCTTGCGTGATTCTAGATCTAATATCAACGGTACTTGTCATTTATTCGTATTCAGATTAAACTTAGGGTAAATATCGCTCGTGGGATGGTTAGGTGGATGGGTGCGTTTATTACCCGCTCGTGTAATGCAAAGGATTATGAGTATTTTATCAAGGAACATTTGATTAATTTTGTGGTTGGCCTTATCATCGCATTTAAAGAAGTTTATTCTGTTATCGTTATTATTTGAAAGATTTATCTCTGTAGTAAATAAATTGTCATTATCATTTTGTGACGTTGTTTTTGTTAACCTGTCTTTGTGTCTTTGTTGCATTGTTAATTTAAATAAATGCATCATTAATGTTTTTTATAACCTCGTCTCATCCACGTGGTTGTCACGTAAGAATTGTACGTTTTGTTCACGCTTCAATTTCAAAGCTTAAATAAGATTTATCGCTTAATCGCTTATTAAACGATATAGAGCAACGGTACACGTTTTGTTTCAATCATAACAGTGAATATTGAGGGTTTCCTAAAATATGACGAGAAAATAGCGATTATAATCTTCCAGGATATAAAAAATAAAAAAAACACAATTGTAACCTTCGGCTATAAACGAAACCTACCCATATCTGCACTGCGCAGGTACTTGTGAAGTTAATCAAGCGTTCAGTGTTTATCGGGAGACCTTAAGTGACACGCCGTTCAATGTTCACCTTCGTTCAAATTGCGTTTAAGTGCCGGATATAGTAATTATTCCAACAGTAGGTACGTTCGGTGCATAACATTTGCGGCCCTTGAGGAGTCTAATTCAATTTTCCATTTGCATTTTGTAATTCGAACGAGTTACAAGCGTTATAAGACTTTCTTTTAACTCCTCTGATGTTGCGTAGCTGTTCGCTAGCTTCCTTACCGTAATGTTGGTCGCCTGTTTTACTACAAACTGTTGCTATAAACGAAATGCTTATCGTAGAATTGCGATATTAACGTCTCGTGTCGTTTATCGTAGCGGCTCGACATTAACACTTTCAAGGAAGAATAATAAATATAATTTTTTTCTGTTCGAAGTTTTACATCAAAAAATATCTAATAATAGTAATACTAGAATATGGCCATTACTGAGTCTGCTGGAAGAGATTTCTTATAGAAATAAGCAGAGCCTTGTACAAAGTTTCTATTCGTTGACTAATTTTAAGAATACAGTGTAGAAAAATAAATGTATAAATAAAAAATATAAAAAATGTCCGGTTATCTTATTCTGAATTCTTTCTTTATGTGTTTTATAAGGAAGCTGGGTTTTAGCGGTAATTTACTTAGTAATATAAGTTTCTATTTATAATTAATAATAATTTTCTTAGAATATGACAAAATACAAGAATACCTCTAATGAAATGTCAAGGCAAGTGCGTATGTAATCAGCAGAATGAACCACAAACATCTTTATACATACCGCCAACATGTGTTTTAATCCCAAATGGAGCATCATTATAAATGAGATTGTACGGTACAAGTAATACAAAATGCATTCCCACTACAACGTGATTAATTCGCAAGCAATTTCTGAAGAAACCTAGTTTGCCAACCGACCATCCTGTACCATTCAGTACGTATCATCTACAAAAGGAAGCACTTTTATTATGCGGTTGTATTTGTATAATTTGCGAGTTAATGTATCCTTTGTTTATATTCAAGTACAGTTAGTTAGCGCGGGTAGGCGAGGCAGCGGGTAATGCAGTTGCTGTGTTTCCCCCCGGACATGCGGGCGCACGTGGTGCCGCCGCACCGTTACCGCTTCCTAGTTGAATATTAATATTGTTGTCATTGCTTGCGTATGATAATTGTTTATGAGGACAATGATAACGTTTTACTTTCAACGTCATTTTGCTATAAGTTATTTGTGTTCCCTGCCGAACATGCACGGGAGCTGGTGTCCTGTTACGAAAGTAGTAATAATTTGAGATCCTTCGTTGCCGCCTATCCTGGAATGACTTTGAACATTACGCCTGTAATCTTCGAAGAGGTAGGCAGAGGAATGCAGTACTCTATCACGTTTCACCAGATATTTTTACGTCCCACTATGAAATAGGTGGTGAGCTTATTGTCGCACATCCGGTCAAATACTTAGACGCCGAGTCACTACTAAAAATTGTAATCAAAAATGCTAACTTATAAAAATCCAGTAGTACACTCAACCAATGAGACAGTCTACATATAAATGCTTATATTTTATTATAATTGTATATTTAAATGTACTTCATCCACTTGTGTATGTAATTCTAAAAGCTTATTTTATCGTTACCTGGGCAGTTTACTGTTAAAAACACGACGCCAAAACACTTGATTTGTTTTGCTCAGTTCAATAGCAATTTTACAAATGTAATAATCGTTGTCTTGTTACAGTTGTACGAAATCAGCGACGATCCTCAGAGGAAGGAGTTTCTCGACGATCTGTTCTCTTTCATGCAGAAGCGAGGTAAGTGTTTATTTTTTTTATGCGGAGAGAGTAGTCCGTGGAATACAACTGACTTCGAAGAGAGTTGTAGAAATAAGATTGTTTGTTTCATCTAATATAAATAAATTACATGAGAATTTATTAATATTTATAAACGACAGTACCGCAGGAATAGAACTAAGTACTTATGTAACATTATATAATAACTGGATTAATGTTACTAACAGTCCCTTTTCTGTATTGGTGTGAGTTCATTTAGTATTAGTTAGTATCAGCCCTATTGAAAAACCATGGTCACTAGTGATAGTCAAAAATAAACAGTTTTTATAAGAATTGCTTTACGATGCATACATTATTATTTATCTATGACAAAGGCTAATATCGTTACACCAAATAAAAATTGGTATATAAAATTACGAATGTTTACAATCTCTTATACCTGTAGGTTTATATCAAGGTTGTATTTTTGCCGAAACACTAATAATAAAACAACAAACCACCAACAACTTTCTCAACAATAAAACGATTATTAAACATTGATTAATTCCCACTAACGATTGATACTTCCCATAATTTATCATAAGTTTAACCGGCCCATTCACGACCGTCCTTTGAAATATTGATACGGCCAATTTATACGAATCCACCGGACCTTGAATGCTGCATTAGATGGCAGGTCTTTAAATAATGGAGATCAGATACGAATCGTATATGGGTTAATATCAGTTGGATGTTAAGACAGACCGTTTTATATTGTGGAGATTTCCGATAAGATCAGTGATTGACGTCCGCCTGTGCGCGTGAGCTATGAGCTATTAGACGTAATTAGAACGAACAGTGCCTAGCTAATTCATCTTGGTATGACCTGAACTTGTGTTGCTTGCATCGATCAACAGATATTAATAATATCAGAAAGTTAGATTTATTTAATAAAACTCTTCGTGTAATAGATTGACTATTTTGATTTATATTGGTATTTTATTGTGAATAATTAATAATTATGCACATTATATTTTAAATGTCTGTATATATTGATTTCGTAGCGTACATAATTTCGACCCGTATGTTATTTTATTATTGAAATACGTTTTTCCTGAATGAATTGTTACAAACTGATTTTTTTTCCTTTTATACGAATGTACGAAGGGGAAATACATTTCGAATCATTTCCTGTTAAATATTGCATTTATTATGATATTGCTGATGGCAACAATTCACGTTACGTTTCATTTCGGACACGCGCGTCTGCAACTGTTAGAAGTCTGCAGTACTGTCTTCACGCTGCCAAATTTATATCGAATGTCTTAATTCTTCCGAAGTTTAACAATTGTAACCTGATGAAAATAATGCGAACCAATCCAACCACCTTTAAAAGCAGGGAAAGGCTTTTTCAAATTTGTTGCTATCGTCTCAAGCATACTCTTATCCAAAAACTGACTATTTCCTACGTGGCTTAGCTTTACAGATCGATTGCAATCTAAATGGCGTCCATTTTACCATCCCTTATATATTTCTCGTACTATGCCGCATAAAATCGCTTCGCTAGTCGTATATATGAATCAAGACCCAGGTGCTTGCGTTTAACGCTGCGGGTTAAAATTGTAACATGGCCATATTAGTCTCTGAATCTTTATCACTTCACTCAATATTAATTAACGTTGTAGAAGTGTTTCATACACAACGAGTGTGGGAATTCGCCATACGAGCGTTATCCATAAAGATAATCATTATATTTTAAATATCATAATAGAAATAATTAAGCAAGAGATCGCTTGATCGCCTCGAGCGCTGGGATCGTGCGCGGGCGCATGATTGATAACTCGATTGCCGTCTCTTTCTAACCTATAAAACCAGATATCTCCTGTCTATGTCTAGCATTAATTGATCTACGTTGTAAATGGCGGCGTGATTGTCGCTAGATAGATCATGTTGATATTGGCCCGCCTTGCTGTTACTCAAATCAATAGTTATTGTTGTAGTGGTCTCGCGAGGTCAGGGCTCATCTTTCATACTCGGCCGGTGCATTAAGGAAAACTGTAGCTATTATCTCATATCGTGGAGACTAGCATTTAAGGATATTTAGTGTTGCCTCATTGTCTAGATCTTGATCTTAATTTTTTATACACAGGCAGTAGTATTTATAATGGTGTTTTATTACCTATAGCGTAGCAGCCAGTAATTGACTTATTATTAAATACGGATATAAAATATATTGGACTTTCTAAATCATTCTTAATAAATAATGAATGAGCATTTTCAAAATCAGTATTTGTAATATGAAGCCTATTTTAATTTATCAATGAATCTTTGCTCATAGTGAAATTGATATTAAATCAAGGAGATAATAGTATTTTCTAGATTTATAACTAATATTAAGAAAAATGTTAAATTGTGTGCATAAACTATTCTTACCGCCCCGCACAAGTTGATTGCATTGACAAAAAAATCATATAAATCATATTTATGTTGTCCAGTAATGGACACCCTCAGCTACGGTGAGAGTATCGGCGCTCGGGATCGAAACAGCGCCCGGCTTATCTCCAACTGAATAAATTATTATTCAATTTATCATTCAGAACGTGGCCAATAAACTTCTGGTTGTTATTACGCGCGGTGCGATAACAGTGGAAACTAATCGACATTTTTCCGTTACGATTCGAATCGATTTTTAAAGCGAATGTCGATTTTTACCGGTTGTTGAATTCTTTCTTGGTTTTCAGCCGATGTTCGTATTCCAATGCTTGAAATTATAATGTATCTACGTGGGAAATAAATTCGACATATGCTCACATGTGTATCATTGTAATGCTGCGGTTTTAATTTATTTATATGACTTTGTGTCAATAATCATAATAAAAGTGAGGTTATTAAAACAAATAATCGAGCTCATTTAAATCTCTAGTCGTCTGCATTACACGCTCGCGTCTAAGTTAACATCAAAGTTTAATTATTAGAATTAATTTATTCGAGCGAGGTTAATCCTTCACGCATGCAAACCGCCATCATTTCGTCTGATCTCCTCGTATTAATAATGTTTTATCATTTATTATTGCTCATGAGTAATGAAAGTGGGCCCGCCACGCCCCGCGCCTTCTCCGCACTCTGTCTTCGTCTCGGTTAAAAAGAGAGATTAAAAATTATTACACTTGTTCCATTTCACCAAACATTTCGCTGCACTTTTATTTGTATTGTGTTACGGTACATATTTGTATAAATCACGAGCCATCGTGGGATATACGGCTCTATTTTTTTTTATTTCGAATCAATCTCGACCGAGAACGTTTAATTTACAGCCAGCGACAAACGATTATGTAAATGCTAATCAAAACGAGGATACCTAGCTTGGTGGGTGTTCGTTAATCGATTTGTGATTAGGATTAAGATAATCGATTGCGCTGTATCGATTAAATTCGTTCGGGTCCTCCATTGATACATATTTTAATGAGTTTGTATTTTTTGTCTTCCATTTTAAATAATTAATACGGCTCTATTGCCTCACCTATTATGTTATTCCGCATGGATAGCCTAACTATTATACATTTATTGGTGAGATGCCTAAATATAAACGCAAATTCGTACGCACACTGTACATCGTAATTCTCATGAGACTAGCGTTAGTCATGTCTGAGATCAATATATTTTGCGTTAAATTTTCCAATGCCACATATCTGTCGAGTGATAATTTAAAAGCAGTGCGTTACTAATTCTTTCGATAATATCGTTTATGGCTTATGACAAAATGTAAATTGTGAGTTGGTACAAGGCAGGGGTGGACGAGGGTGAGGTGAGGCATGTTTGCGCTGGTGAACATGGACCACGTGACCGCTCGTTAGCAACTGATTGATCGGCCATCGGCCCACTCGCTCCCGTCACCTTGATACAGCGTGATGTTTTATCGACACCTACAATATTCATGTGTATAATGCGAAGAAAAATACGTGTTTCTATTTGAAGCTTTAAAATTTTCATTCATTTATATACGTAATAGATAACAGTAAATTTTAAGTAATAAATAATTTTAATACGTTCTTCAAACGTTTAAAATTTCCCACAGATTATACGCCCTATTGCTTTATAAGGGCAATTTTAATTTATAAGCAGATGTTTCTTGTGCATACATACATATTTTTTTTAGTATGTCTAATATTATATTCGCCAATATCGCGCATCATTAACTAAACAAGCTATTAGTGTTCACTTTGAAATATATATTTTCTTCTTTAATTATTCCAATCGATTGTTTAATATTCAACCTGTACGTACAGATCTATTGTTTCACTTGTTAATAGCGAGTATGGTATAACTAATAACATCTCATTCGGATTCATTTCCCGTGATTAATTATCTGTTTAATCGATATAAGATGTTGTGCCAACAGCCTTCTCGGGTTTCTGTCTTGTTCGCGCACAATTAAACTTGAACCTTGAACATTTGTTATAGAGCCGATATTCGTTCGACGTCACAGCCGATGATAGATTAGATTAAAGAGTTGATCTATCAAATTTTTTTCGTCTCATTGAAGATAGCCTTTGTGGTGGTTTAATTGGTGTCTTAACAGGCCCGTGGTTAATTCGATTTCTGGCCGAGTGGTGCCCCATTTGTTTTTGTCTATCCGCTGTTTAGGCGAGACGAGTGTTAATCTCGAGTTGATTGATTAGACAAAACACTGATATATCTGGGCGGGGATCGTATATTAGCTTTCAAATGTGAATTGAAAAGGCTACAAATGTGTATTAAAAGTTACATACTGTAATGATACGTCTGTCGCGGACGTTATTGTGTTAATGGGTTTTCGTAATTACACAATAATTGTGTGTGAGTTGTGTTAAATAGCTTGAGAGTGTAGATTGTCTGTCTCGCTCGCCGGGGCATGGTTTTCAAATCATGTCACGGACCTCTGATTTAAAAATGTATACGCGTTTTCAGGTGCCATATAATATAACTTTGTATAATGGTGAAGGAAAAATATGAGGAAATCTTTATAGTTTTCAGTCAGTTCTCCACAATGTTCTGTAGAGTGTGTAAACTCTGCTATTTTTTTAAACACATTATTATGAAAATGTGATAGAACGCTCTCTATTTTATCTAAACTAAAGATTATTGATTATCATTCATTAAAATTGATTGTGCACCCAATATTACTGCATTCAAACCTTAATTGCGACTGACCTGAAGTGTGTAGGTATGTGCTATTTATTATTCATTTACCAACACGTCATGTTCCTCGCGGGATAGGCAGATAGCACTGAATGTCAAATATCTTAAACCTT
>DWTO01003383.1:0-12659 GCA_018244755.1 Jemadia pseudognetus | reverse complement strand
AGAACTACCCTCTTACAATAAACAACGCTCTACCGAACTGTCCGTAAACCTATTCAACTTTAGAAGCAATCTCTCAATTTGTAATAAACATGTTTTTCAGATTTTCAAGTTTACCGTAATAGCAAATTTGCAGTTATTTTTTAAAATGTCTAATATTTTTTTAATATAGAATATCCGGACCTTGAATATTTTTTTATGGTCTCTATCACAAATAATTTGTTTTTAAATGCATTTCTTTCATTGTCATATTACAAGTGTGCAATAACTCGTTTCACATATAAGTGATACTTTAGGATATATTATATCAGCTTACGCTATGCCCTGCCTGTCATCCTGCGCTCTCGCGTCCAGCGCGCGAGTTAGTCCTTCGATTATACTTGCCTGTGTGTGCGTCCTGTCACTTCGCCGTGTGCATGTGTTCGCCTAGATAATGCATGCGTACACCTCCTACCCACACAACCAACCCGCCTAGATACACAGCTGAAATATTTGCAATTTCCTTTCTGACGCATGCTAACACAATACAACTCGGTACATTTTATATCACGCTGCATTTAATATGTCGCATACACCAGAGAGCCCACATGTTTACAGGTAGAATTATTTTTAAAATCTGTAACGATCCAGTTATTTGAAGATTAAATACAGGATATTTAAATAGACTGCTCTTCAGTCGTGTTGGTTGCAAGCGCGACTGCCCATTAAGAGGTCCTGGATTCAATTCCCGGGTCGGGCACTATAGGATTTTTGTAACTTAGATTTTTTATAAGTAGCCCAAAGTTGGGATATGTGCTCAGTGCGTGGTAATTAGCTATTCCATAGAGGGACTTAAACGTAACTGTTGAAACGGGGGAGTGTACTACACTCCACTGTCAGTGTTCAGGAATTAGGTACAAGCGTGATTTTACGTTACATCATTTAAATATACAATACATGAACGAAGTGATTAGCGCTATAACAGGCAATACATTAAGTAGAAAACAGCTTAAGCTGTAAGAAGTAAAAAGACGAATAAGAAATATTATCTTTATTATAAACATACAATCTAAAATAAAACAGGGAATTTATTAGCGATTATCGGAAACTACCATTAATAACGCAAATTTTTAAAATACATAGGTACTTTAAAAATTGCAGTTATTGCATGTTGTCAACAATGGTTTAAAAAATATATTAGACAAGCATTTGTACTACGGACACTACAGATCACAGCGGATGTTGAACAAGACTTATAACGCCATCTATCGGGTGGAGGTGAAAGTTGCATATCCGTAAATGGCAGATTGAGTAGCCAGCAACATTACGTGTGCATAAATTTACATAATTTGTCCAACTTGGATACAAAAAGTACATGTTACAACAAATAAAATTTGGGTTCTGTATCGAATCTTACCTTACATAATTTAGTGTAAAACTGCACACAGTGAAGACCTAGGAAGTTTTCTTCCTCTACATTGTTCTATTGTGAAATAATTTAGTTATATTTGCTAATACGTCATTCTTTAATTTTAAAACATTCCCTGGGGTCCTCCCTTAATTCCCTGGATCCGATTTCGGGTCGGGTGGTGTTGAATGTTTTTTACTTAAAATTTATATTAGCAGCTCAGAGTTTGGATTTGTGCCCGATGTATAGCAATATATGAATATACCATAGTAGGATGTAACGTAACTGATTGTACGTGGGAGTGTACTACACATGTTTGCCTATCTCTTCGGGGATTACAGGCGTGATATTACGTTTTCCTGTTAGACGTCGACTGCTATTTCCAGAAGCATCATTGACTACGTATGTGCTGCCTGCTTGTTTGCTACTGCCTTTAAATCACCGCGCTCAAGATAGTTACAATTTTATACACCATTTGCCTTCTATGTCTTCAGCAGGACTGTATTTTTTTTATGGGTAGATGGTAAGTCTGACTGATCGTTTCTAAGAATCAGTTAATAAAACCACACTCTGACTAGAAACTCGTGTCCAACAGTGGAACGCATCTTACTCCAGTCCGCTGTAAAATATTTAATACTAAAGACACTTGAATACTGTAAAATACTTAATAAACACTACAAAGCACAGTAATGTACTAAAATAATATTTATAGAATTTTATATTTTACGTAAATAAAAAAGAACTGAACTTTAAATATCTACAATTTCAGAGCATCACATATACCTATGTATGACAAAACCCATGAATAGCTCTGACGTTATGTAACTTATTTCGCGCAGTACGTACATCCTTGAACTCCCCTGCCCCATTAAGTATCTCCGCCCTGCTCGGGATAGACCATTATCGATCAAAACGTAACCTAGATATTACGTAACCTTGAACGAATTCAAACACAAACCTAAACTGAATTGTAACTTACTCTTGATGCAATATTCTGAGCAAAAAAGGTTTAAAGCGTGAAAATAGCAGGTTCAGAATTAAAAATATACCAGTGGAAAAGATAAAAATGCAAATATATATACGCACACTTAACTCCGCAATCCCGGGGGCCTACGTGACCAGAGAGCCGTTCCAACCTAGATCGTTCCCAAACAAATCACATTGGATCAATACAAGGGGTGACCCGTAAAAAGTCATCTATAGGGGTAGATAGATGGATAATCTCTTACTCGTGTAGCGCGTGAACTTCGACCTGGGTTTTGGAGGTCATTAACATTTAGGCGGGCGGGTCGCGGAACTAGGTCGGTGCGTCGACTGCAGCGTTGCCATAGCAACGGCGCCGCCCCAGACGCCCTCGGTTTCTGTAAACATGGCGGAATATTCACAGAACAGGGCGGTTTCATTAATGTTTCGTTTCACGTTTTCCCAGAGCGCTGTTACGAGTACATCCTTACGTGAATACAGTTAGTATACGACTTAAATGTGTATACACGAAATCAAACTTCTGGTGTAGATGTTAATCAATTATCGAATGTAATAAAATTATACACTGAAAAAAAACCGTTCATTTTCAAGTCAACACGTGCATTTATAAAGTCACACTGCAATCATACTTTGATTACCTATATTCTGT
Organism: Jemadia pseudognetus; assembly: GCA_018244755.1. NCBI lineage: Eukaryota > Metazoa > Arthropoda > Insecta > Lepidoptera > Hesperiidae > Jemadia > Jemadia pseudognetus. The sequence continues at coordinate 9,642 of DWTO01003383.1, read as the reverse complement.
TATTTACTCCGAAGAAATTTTATTCTCGATAGTAACACACCACTTATATTTATAGGGTGTTATTTTTACTCCTATGCATGTTTATCGATCGATTTAAACTAGGACGTCGTGTTAAAGTAATAAAAACCTACGAATTTTACTTTTCGTTGATGGCCATCCACTTGTAATATTACCACTGATGTTGATTATCTTACTTCTACAAATGTAAGATTATTATAATTACTTCGAACCCTATTGCAATACATACTCGAAACTCGCAAGAAGACGTTTGCTTGAAACCTTCTATGGATTTGGTCGTTCCGGCTCATGGCATTTTGACCTTTATCGATTGGTAGTACCTGTGATTTTATTATAGCCCCGAAAACCGCTTCACGGATTTAGTACAAGTTTGTCATAAAAATATTTGTTATAAATAATAAGAAATTTTATTTTCTTATTATAAATAATATGATTTTCTTAGGGTATATTAGGTTCTTAGGGCATATTAGGTAACCGTAATGTACATAAATTGATATTCGGTAAAGGACTATAACGATAAAAAATTTGGCAGTTGGCACTGTCTGCCTATCCTGTGAGGGACCCGGCTTGATATTATATAAATAATAATAAATAGAGTTATCGTAACCGATACCAAAACGTAGTTGTAGAGTCAGTGTTAATGAAACGATTTATAGGAAGATGATATAATGAGAGGTACCTACCTACGTAGAGCGACAAATAGTGAAACTACATTTAGTAAGTACATTTTTCAATATTTTAAAAGAAAATAATCCAAGTAACTCGCTTAAATTATAACACAAACACCTGAACTATATTCGGTATTATCAATTCTAGTTAAATTAATTGAGATTTAGTAAGAACTGTTATTGACAATTGTAGTTATTATAAACGTTACGTTTCATCAATCCAATAAAATTCAAGTTCATCAAATACCTATATATTCATTTTGTTATGACACATGAAAAAATTACGATTTGTTAACATACGAGTATGTTTTCATAACTTTAAAATAATATTGTTAGCTACTCTTACTATCTGTAAAATAACCCAAGAATATTATTATATCAGTGAAACACCATAACCGGATCAAAATACATTTGCCCCTTTTCCCAGTTCCACGATCAACGCATTTTGTGTACTTATACATCTATAAATATACACAAGATAACTTATACACGCGCTTGCGTCGTGGTCCCGCTGGATGGGTCGAATTGGGTCAAAAGGGGGTCGCCGTCACTGCCATAATATACATTTTCTATATTGTATATAACGCACTTCGTATCGTTTGATAAAACCCTGGTGATTGTACGATTCGGCGGCTCAATTCGTTGCATATCTAGCGTAGGTACCTTTTGTATTTTATAAGTACAGTTTAATTATTATCTTCGTATTTAGTTTGTAATTGTGAATTAGACTTTATTTTTATAACAATAAAACTATAATTAATATGATAAGAATTAATATAAATTTATATTTAACTCCATTAGAATTGAATGCCATATGACGTTCCGAGAATCTTTGGACTCATACTTACCGATACCCACGAAGACGGCTCGATCATGATACTATTTCGAGAAGTAAACATTTTAGCCATAACGAGTTAAAATTATCAAGGAATTTGTGAACGGAAGTGCGCGATGTGATTCATCAAGGTGGCGTTGGTGATTCGACCGGGGTCGAGTGACCGGCGTGTACAAAACAAAACGTCAAAACACTTAAAAGGTCTTCAATTACCGCCTATCATAATTATCCAAATATAATTATCTTAAAAACATAAATTAGAATATTTATATTGATATTTATTTTGGTCCAAACAACGCTTAAAATCTAAACAATATAAATGAATTATCAAATAGTACGCAGTTCTTATTTTTTATGAAGGAAATAATCACGATTTCAACCATGATCGTCGTTCGTTTTATAATGTTACAGCGAACTACGATTGTCTACGGCGCTATGGCGCATGCTTTGTGGAAATTGTCTATGCGGGGCACGCACTAAGGGCTCAATGCCTTCGAGTGATTTGTATAGTAGAGACAAATTCTTAGGGCCCCTGACATTGGTTTGCGACCTCACTTACCTTTTGGCAGTCACCTTGGCATTGCAACAGGGCCGTGCGCAGGCTTACCAGATGGTATAACCGGTATATTGGGACAAGGTGCATGAGAGAATTTGAAGTTTATAGTATTGGAATAGAGTAAAATTATATAAAAAGTGAAAAATAAAATATTTAAATCTCTTAGATTATACATAAAAGTAGTATTTATTAACCATTCGCATAGAAATGATAAGTTTGTGTACCATAGCGTTTATAAGAAACAGAAAATATTCAAAGGCGGCAAAAACTGGACTCGTCTAAGTTTCAAATAATAAAAATGTATGTAGGTATGTTAACTGCTAGTATGCATCGGAAACAATAGGTGCTATTTAAATAGGACATGAATACTCTATTTATTTAACGACAAATATTTTCGCGGACTGTCCTTTTCAGTTCAGTTTTCTTGGCAACCCCAGTCGCTCATAAGCCTGACGGAGCTCAAAATTTATACTAAGTAATTACTACGTTGCTCGGCCTTTACCTTCGCGCCATTTTGTGTCTGTGTTGTCGTGTTTATCTGTGCCGCATTCTATTTATAAAATCTTGTATTTAATTGTGCGTTGAGAACTATACGAAGGAACACAGTTTTGTTTAGAAATACGTTTTTAATAAATATACATTGTGTCTTTTAAGGTTGATTGACACCGACCAATACGGATGTTTTCAAATTGTTCTGTAATTCTATGAAGACGTGTGGATTTTACAAAAATACTTTTCTACAACCTCTAAAATATACCTATCATACATCATGCATGTACCTACGTCTAACCACTTCCGTCTCTGAGTATATTTTATTACCTTTGTCAACTAATTAACTTATTTGCTATTTGATTAGTGCTATCTCAAGGGTACGTTAATTAATTTAATTTTCTTATGTTTAAGAGAGATATTTGGCGTTCGGTACTCTCTGGCTACGCCATTGGGGATTTTGTTCAATGTTGTATTATTTTTGTTTCATCAATATTGGTCAGCACCAAATAAAAATTATAGTAAGTGTAAAAAAAATTACATTTTTTTTGCGTTTGTAAAGCGTTTAATCTATTCTGTGAAAATGCAAACGTTGTGGAGGAGGCGCGGCAGGTCTGTAAGGATAGAGCTATTTGGCACTCGGTGTTCTCTGCCTACCCCGCAAGGGACCCAGCGTGATGATATGTATGTATGTATGGATAAATGGGTAATACTTATTAAAGTTTTTATCGTTCTAATGTTGGACACAGATCTTCCTAAACAGTGAGAAGGGCTAAGGCGACAGTCCCCCACCCTAGCTAAGTGCGTGTTGATTGTCTTCAGTTTTCTTAGTGAACATTAGGTGGGCAGTTTTGTCGAAAGCCCATAGCTATATTCAGGGTAGAATAAGTCAATATGTTTCAATAACGGATTTCATATAAAATACTTTTTATTGGTATCTGTAGTTATGCATATTTAAAGAAGATTACCCGGTTAATGTAGTTTCCGTTTGAACGTTAGTTGATGTTCGTTACGATGTTCTGTTGCAATCATTGAATTTAACCAGTTATATTAAAATAATTTTTATTTCATAATATAGACTTTGTTCATTGTAACAGTCCGTCTTAAAATTATTAACTGGGATAGGTCATTACGTTTTTTTCAATTTTTTATACATATTGTCATTACCATGACATATGTCATTTAATGTTTAAAAAATGAGTATAATGCTTAATTGGTTCCTTTTTTAGACATACATACATATTTGAGTGTCGTGTTCAAAAAAGATTTTCATATTTGAAAATCATATTATACGTATATTAAGTTACGTTTGTTTTTTTTATTACGAGATTTTTAAAACAATAAAAAACTATTACCAAATGTTCTAATCGGATAAATAATCCTAAGACTGGTATAACGAAGTTTTTATTTACAAAATTGGTATTTTATGCGATTTCGAACATTAGCCAACGATTAAAATAAAACAACATTAAAAGGCGCATCTTAAGTTTTAATTCGTGCCTATCTTTAACTGTAACATACATAAGTAAATGTACTTAAAACTGAACTGTAAGAAAGTACTTCCCATAGGTTATATTTGGAATATGACTTAAACTAAAGTTCAGAGCTTCTCACTGTTTTAGGGGTATTAATATAATGAAAATTGATAAGACACAACAACATTCGACCTTAAATATAAAAATGTTTATAAACCATGTCAGTGTTCAATATGTTATATAATTAAAACACATGAAAAATTACATCTTGCCAGTGGCGGCAGCCATTAACGGTCGATGTTGAAGAAAAAAGTCCATAAAGACGAGATTAAAACTAGTTTCGAATTCTACAGCCGCACCACGTCTGTTGATAATAATATGCAAATAGTAGTCAAATACGACTTACCAAAAGACGTGTTTTGCTAAAGGCTGAATACTTGAAATCCTATTTTGGCTAGACTCCAGTGAATGAAGAAAAATTTTAGTTATTTTATACGAATGTTCTTTCAATGTTGCGTACGTTTTGTCTTGAGAATATTTTGAAATATGTCTTTGGGTAGAAGGAATTTATGAGTCAATTATTATTAATCATTCCTGCAATCGCAATACGAGTAGTAAGAGCGAGGGAGGTCAATGGAGTCACTTGGCGGTTTAGCCTTCACGGAGGTACGAGTAGAGGCGCGGAGGCGGGCCCACGTGCTATTTCTCAACCGATCACTACTCGAAATATATACGTTGATTCCTTTCGAGCTATCTGCAACATGGTATTTAAAATGACGATTTCAATATGTTGTAGTGTTTTTTGCTACCACTACTTAATTTTCATAGCTCATAAGGCACCTTTCCAATTGTTTACTGAAAAACAATCTATGTAGAACAAATGAGACTTTAATTTAGAAGAAAAATATAAAAACAAACAGCCTTAATATTAATGTAAGGAATAAACCTACAATTCAATGCACAACAGACCAAGATGGTGATCAAGTTCACGAACATTATACTCAAGCGGTGGAAGTTTTAATTGTGGACGAGTTACCAATATGAAAGGAATATATTGTACAATATGTGCTGACTAATATGTGTAACTATGTGTAGGTAGTATGCATGAATGTAATAAGTTACTATTAATAGTTAAATATTCAATTTTCCTGTTGACATTGTAATGACTCTTATCCAATTTAATTAATTACATACAGTATAAACTCTTTGTAACATCGTTCATTATAATGAAAAATGCTCTATAATGCAGAAATTAGTTCAATTTGTTTGGTTTACCACAAAACCCATACATTAATTTACACTTTATAATGCAACAGCCATTCTCTATTAGGAAGAAATATTTTCAAATTTAGACATCAACATGTTTAATGGCGTAATTGTTTTCATAATCAGCTTACAAAACTTTTTTTTGAGTTGCCAATATTTCCGAGAAAGATACTTGAGGTCATAAACCGCATCTAGCTTTATTAGCATTATTCTTAGATACCATTGTCTAGGAAATTTTTGTCTCTGTTACTAAACTTGATATAATACTTAAAAAATACAAATCAAATATTGGCATAGCAAAACACATCAGGCAAAGTTAACAGAATATATGTGTTTAGAATAATTTACCTATTAACAGTAATTAAATTAGAAATTATTGTAACTGGGTACATTTGGTATATTTTTTCTCTTCCCCCCTCTGTATAGAGAAAACTCTTTATAATGAAAAATGTGCTCGGTTCTTAAATTTTTTTATAAAGAGTTTACACTGTACTTTGCTGAATGTGAATACCATGGCTTGTACCATTAGTTTTCAACACAATCAAAATTACTACACATTTGATTATACGAAAAAAATGTGTTGCATTAAAATTACCCACCTACATCTTTGTTACAGAAAAACACTGTGGCCACAATATTTTAATTCAAGGGCACAAAGTTATTTTTTATGTATGGTAATAAAATAGCCAAAATATATGAAAATGACTTTCTTAATATATCATTATAATATATATTCTAAGGATGAAGTTGGTAGATATCATTAATATAATTTACAATGATATTGTGTAATATGTAAAGTCTAATGTTAAATTTCAAGTTGTAGGAAGACAAGAAAGAAATTAAGATCGTCATTATCATATCTTTTCTTGAATGTTCTAATGTTTCAGAAGACATATACATCGTTTGTTGGACTCCTGATGCAACTGGTAAGTATGAGCTAGAAACTCACTATTGGGAATATGTATCTTCTCAAAACAGGGTTACATGAAGATCTGCTCAGTGCAACCCAATATGCTGTTTCAGTCAAAATCAATAGAGATACAAATGGACTATTAGTCATTTAATCAAGAAACTTGATACTTTATACAAATATCAAAAATAAATGGAATTCTTAGTGCTTTAACAATGATAGAGAAACATTTACATATGTATTCAGATGTATCATCAGTATGATAGCTCATGAATAGGGTTTTCAAATAAAAAATCAATTTCCTGTTCACTATTAATACACTATTGCTGATCTATATAATGTTCAATGTAGAATGAAAGCTTCACATAATACTCAAGGGTAGTGGATTCTAGCCATCTTGATCACTACTATACTTATTTGACATTAGGGTCAAAAAATTATTATAAGTTATGGTTCATCCCTACAAATTGTGGCAGTTTTAAGCCATGTACTAATCTTGAACGAAAAGATTGAGGTCATAATATAAACTTTGTATTAAAAACAGGACTATTAGGTGGCATATTTAAAATACACATTTTATGCTTTTTATATTTTTTATTATAAATGTATTCAATAAATGAAGCAGAATATAACTTAAGGATAAATGGAACCTACGAGCTTTTAAAGCTGTGATATTTATTATGAAAAAGGACCATGAAATATATATTGTGCTTTTAAAGCACTAACTAAAATTTAAAGATAACATTTTAGCACTGAAAACTTAAATTTTATTGTGGCTTAAGCGTCCCGTAAATAAGAAAAGAGAATGTATAAGAAAAAAGAAATTTCCAACACAAAAATGTACTAACCTGTCATAAAATGCTCGTGAAGGTAAGGTTTCCACTGTTCGAAGATCGTGTATGTTTCAACTCTCCGTACCGAGGTGAGAACTAGATAAGCCCAGACCAAAATTTACAAAAATACGAACATTCGATATATTACTTATTTTTTAACTCAAATATAACACGACTGTTCACAAAATACACTTAATTCTCATACAAAATATTGATAAACTAAAACACGTAAAATTATCAAAAATAGGCTATTAAATTCTGAGCCTGATAAAAGCTATGTTACAAAGATTAGGTACCTACTGCTGAAAAGTGTACCATAATGAAATGTCAATGTGACGTTTACCTATTTGCAAATTTCCTGTCTTGCTCCCGATGTTACCCCAGACAAAAGTAGGAAAGTAAGTATATTATGTAATATTAATGAAGATTCGTTTTGGTTATTAGTATTAAACCAAAACAAATGTTTTATTATTATATTTATATGACTAGCAAACAATTCTATAAAAATGACAAAAAAACTTATTCTTCCGCTAAAATTTCCATTATATATTTCATGTTATTGCTATACGTATATATACTACATATGACATATATGTAATATATTCAATCGTTCGTTGTCAAAAACATTTGTTTTATAATAGTTTTATTTACATACTTACATGTCACTGGGAATTTGAGAACATTCGACCATATTTCTGATTTGATACGCCTTACTTACATGGATGATAAATTAAAAGTTGATGCAGAAAAAACCCCCGAAATGTGTATTATCAATTCATGTTTTAAAAAGTTACATTTGCTGATTAGTAAAAAATAAAGGAACATCAAATAGGTGTATGAATACTATGTTTCAATGGTGACTTTATACTAAATGTAAATATTGAAAGGGTGTGCCCTTGACCATTAGTACATTTAGTAGAAAATTCAATACGTTTTTTGACCTTTTCTATGAGAAAGGTGTAACAAATTTGTTAAAAAAACGCGTGCATAATAGTTATAAATTGAAACTAATTGACTCATTGCGTTTTTTGTTATATAGGTATAGATAGTAAGGCTTACGAGCCTGTTGTGGTGAAAATAGATACCAATGCCATCTAGTTTCGATATTTTACAATATTATTTCTGTTGTCTCTAAAATCGATACATAATATTGATACAAATTAAGTGCTGAAGAACGTATAGCAAATATCCCATAAACGTAACATCCACGCCTGTAATCCCCGAAGAGGTAGGCAAAGAAGTGCAATAGACTCCCTCGTTTCACCAGTTGCATTTGCAGTCCCCAATGGAATAGGTGGTAAGTATATTGCCATACACAATATTAACACGGGACTGCAAATATTGCCAGTATTTAAAATAATACATTACATAACATAACTAATATTGTAATGTGTATTTATTTACTATAAGATTTTGTATTAAAATGTACTTATTTTGTTTCATAACCTTACATACTGCGGCTTATTAAACGAAATATATGCCCTACACTGACATTTTGACAATCTGTGTGAATTTTACAGCATATATTACGGCTGCATTCCACTAATAGTTCACAACACCCAAAACACTCTTTTGGCCGTTCCAGATGACGCCCACGATTGTTGTGGTCGTGGCAAAAACGTCATTAATGACGTCATGACTTACGCTCACATGGACCTCGCGACGACCATTTCAAGTCATGGATAGTAGTGAGCATTGCATGGGGATTGGTGGGATTTGAAAAGGTCAAAGAAAAAATGTCAATATATTAATGTCACATTATGATTTATTTAAATATAATATATATGATACTCCACTGATAATAAATATAAAAAAAATGAATTATAATTTGTTTTCAGTATAAATCAATTTACTGTTAAGATTTACTCATTGTAACCTAACTTCTGAAAGCCTTTGTTATATTATTGCTAGGTCGCCATTTGTTATTATACTTCAACGCTCAAAACGCCCCCATAACCCATTCCCCTGGGTTTACGATTTCAACGTTCGCGCCTTAGTGGAATGGTAAAATCCGTGGTCGTGAGCATGATAATTGTGAATGGTTAGTGGAACGCACCCTACATAAACATTCTGTCAGTGTCAGAGTATCTGTTCTTAGTAGTCTTGGGCTAATAGTTCACCATAAAGAATGCTCAATGTAGTTCACAAGGCAATGGTGAACTAGTTCGTTAGTTCTTTTTTCGAATTAATTAAAAGTAATGAAAAACAGTGAAAATATATTTATTATTATCACAAGTTCTATTTATGTATTTATACAAAACGTATATTTTATTAAGTGACATGATCGCTGTACTCTTAAACCTCGTAAAACTTATTCAAGACCCGACAGTAGGTGTTTAAGGCAACGATGTTTTTCGAGCCTCGTACACTTTTATCTTTTTTTAGGCGACATATCTCGAACCTCGTAATCTTTTCACTTTTTTTATGTAACGTCTTTCGAACCTCGTAATCTTTTTAGGATCCCACAGGGTAACGTCTTCTGTATCTCGTAAACTTTTCAAAACCCGACAATAAGTCACCTCTTTTTTATGCGACGTGATCGCTGTACTCCAGAACCTCATAATCTTTTTAGAACCCGACAATACGTGATCA
>DWTO01003382.1:0-12660 GCA_018244755.1 Jemadia pseudognetus | reverse complement strand
GATATTACTCTCACTGTATCCAATCTGTACTGGTACTGCGCATGTTGACTAACGTAACTTCGTAACTTCACGCATGTAATCCCCGAAGAGGTATCAGAAAATTTAAGTTAAAAAATCCAATATTGCCCGACTCGAGATATGTATCCAGGAGCTTTCGAACAGCAGTCACGCTTGTAAACAACACGACCAACGAGGCAGTTGTAGACAACTAAACAGCCGATAAACAATTCTGTAATTGATCCATAACATTATTTGAGTGGCTTGTAACTTTCGATTTCATTTACTCCTTTTTTCTCCCTCATTCCTAATGGATTGTCTTGTTGCCTTTATTATGCATCGTCTATATTAAGTGTGTCAGTTGCTTACCAACTTCATTAGCCATTATAAATAGATTGGTGATTAAATCCCGCCGGTACATCTCCCTTCAATTGACAATCTTTCGCCTTCGCTTCATGTCTTTTGCTTTTTGTCTTTCATGTCTTTCTGTCCAGTTCACGCATGTATTAAATGAATGAATTAATTGTATTCGGTCTTTTAAGATGTCTAATGTCTACCATTCATTCAAAAATTTATCTTTATTTTTTCATTACTCGCAGCATGGTTAACGGAGGTTGCTAATTTGTTAACTTCTGCTAAGTAGTAGGTATGCTTTTTTGGTTATAGGTTTCAACAAAATGGAGCTTATTTTTACTTGGATATTTCAGATAGATGCAATTATGCATTTATAGTATTAAAATCTGTGTAATAAGTGCACATAGATATTTAAGGATTTGCTTCCTTAATGTCGTTAAGAGGGAGAGTTTTCTAAACTTCCTGCTCATTGTAAGATTAGTTGGACTCATCTCGCAAACAGCAGGAGACAAGAAAAAGATAAATAAAATTAAATATCACTTTTTAGTTTATTTACTCATTAATTTATTTTCAACATCTCTTGCACCCGATCTTTCTTAAATCTTCCACCGAATTATTAAAGCATTAAATGATACCCAACAAGATGTGTACGAAATACAATGTCATTGGCTCAGAACATAAAAACTCGCACCTTGAAACCTCCAAAAAATATTATTACGCTTCGCGCTGAAACAAAATAAACTTTATTCTTTTAGTATAAGGTTAACACTAACCGCAAAGCTATATTTGTAAGCTAGACTCCCACATTGTAAGGATATCCCTAGGGATTTAAAATTGGTTTTACTGTTATTTAAATGGAATCCTTATGTGTGAGAAAAGTGTATTCATGATATACGTTAGTTTTTAAATTCGAATAGAAGTATTTAAATTAGTTATGTGTTTCATCTTACATTGAAGTTTAACTCTGGTCATAACTCGCTCATCCGTCTATAACCGCAAGGAAAAAAAATGGGTTCCATTACTTTCTATGTTTATCTGGAAGAGATTTGTTCACGTGAAAACAGCGAAATGTTTGCTTTTTCACAGATCAATATTATTGTTGTTGTATTTCCCTACATTTTAATTTAATATACACAAAACTACTATTGTCCTACAACAACGGAGATCCTTGGACAACAGTGGAACGATAAAAAGGGTTAATGAATCATTGATAATTGGGCATTACTATGTAATTAAAAAGTGATTACATATTATTAGTACTAAAACAGACCTGTAACGGAACGTAATAAATGATTTTTATTTTTATTAAGGCGCAATCCCCAGCAACTGAAATATAACACGAAATAAGTATTGACAAAATCAACAAAACCAAAGTTACTCAATTGTGTCTGCGGAGCCGGTGAGCATGTATAAAGAGAGTGAGGAAAATACATAAAACACATCAGGTCTATCAGAGTAGAGATGTTCGATATTTTGCTAAAGGACGAAGAAAAGCATTTACGTAGATAACCAAGGACGAATTAGCCAACTTCCCTCGGCTTTGATAATTATAGCAATCTCGCAGATGTTACCAGGTCCAGGCGCACGATGCAGGTGCAGGAGCACCCATCTCTTAATACAACCTCGCTTTATAATGTATTTAGTTCTGATCATTACTGCTTGTCATTCAACTACCTCCGGCGCGACTTAGCTGTAACAGCGGAAGTTCATGAAGAATGACCTCAAACTGATCCGAAGATAATTAATTAGTCTGTTCCAAAAAAATACGTGTTTTACGCTTGTACATAATTTAATGACGCTTCTTACACCCTTTTTACCTGAGATTTTTTTTACATTTGGGCATTTTTTGATAAATGTTTTATGGTACATTTTGTTCTGCATACACTTTCAATTTCCTTATTAGCCGCTAAATTACCCGGATACAAGTCAGAGGGTAGTGAGACGGAGATAGAACTAGCTGCAGAGTACCAAAGCGAGGGTCAGCTGGCGGGCAGCCAGCGGCGCTCCTGCGCTATGGACTGACAGCTAACAAGATCTGTCAGTCGCCGCCCTTGTTGCGGACTGAAAACACATAGCTGACTTGGCCGGATAACTTATCTTCATTATTATTATGGAATTTAAGGTAATAACACGCCTGTAATCCTCGAACAGGTAAGCAGAGGAGTGTAGTACACTGCCACGTTTCGCCAGTTACGAATATGTTTGCGTTCCACTATGGAGTAAATAAGTCTATTGCCATACACCGGGCACATACTCAGATTCCGAGCCACAACTAAAAAAATTAACTTAGTAAAATCTAAGAATGGACATTATAACGATTTGAACCCAGGACCTCTCGATCGGCAGTTCCCCTTGCAACCATTACGACCGACTAGACCACAAGAATGTTAAATCTAATGCCCTAGTTCCTTCTTCGTCATCATCATCATCATTATTACTATCGACTTATTTTCTCGTTGTACTAGTACCTAAATAGAATGTACCGTTTCGTATGAGACGGGCAACACAGCTGTGGTACGCGCGTCGAATGTTTAGTCAATCATAATATTGTCAGTTTATAAAATTATATACAATTACACAATCCACCGGCGAGTGCTATCTTCGTCTGCGCAAGATGCATTACAGATGAATGTTTAGATGTTAGCGATAGATATACGGCGATACAGCGATACCGGGAACGCGATGCTTGTACGATAGCGACAGATTTGAATACACAAGTAGGTGTTAAACGATGATCGTTTAAACCGATCATAATATCGTTGACGGAACCTATCGGTACCTACCTATATGGAATCGTTCCTGTTATAGATGGCTTCATTTTTGTATACATACATATCTGTTCATTATATATTACTATACGTCTAGATTTAACCTATGAACGAGCACAACATTATATTAAGGTATCTGCGAACATGAGAAAATTTTACATTTATGATAAAAGTATGTTAATATTCATTCGCGTTATTCATATGTGGATAGTATTTATATAAGGTATCCGTCTTACACACTCACCATACATTCATCCAACACATGCGCATTTTAATTAATTTTGAATGCATGGAATATTATTATACTTTTATATAATTATTATTGTTTTCATCGAAGTGACATCTCATGACCTAGATGAAAATCGAGCTCTTTAAATCTGAACCTACTTGTATGTATGATGTTATGTCCTGAATAATTCATATTTATAAAGCCTGAATTAGCAAACTTACAAATATGAAGTTTGAACCGTGAGTTAATCTTATCATGTAAGCGATTATTAAGGGTTTTAAGACATATAATGTCTACTCAAAATACCAAAGCAGATCGATACTAGATTTATATATCTCTTTCTGTGGATCTCCGCACGGGGTATCTATTAAAGCGACGGGGAGCAAAAATAGTCAAGCTAATGAAGTAATAATAATAGTTATATAAACAACTCACTCAAGGCCACAGCTTATGAATAATACACACCATTCTGAATACTTTGGTCGGCAAAAAGGTGATGAAATTATAAATTACATTCAGCACACAAATATTTGTCCTGGGTGGAAATTGAACCTACTATCCCCGAATGTGCAATTAGCGGTACCTACTAACCAACCAAACTAATATACCAGTGAAATAAAACAAAAATTTCCATTTTCAATTCGCTTTCAAATAAGGAAGCATGAAAGCAAAATTTTTTCCTCTCCGTGCAAATAAACATCGAAGAAAGTTTTCAATATTGACAAAGCTTTTCCTATTACTGCTACACGCGTTTTAACTGTCATTGTTTGTCTCCGCTGTGTGTTCCAACCACTCATTAACTTTCAACTGTTCTTCGTTTATCCTCATCATGTTTAAACGGAAAATTATTTTAAACCATTCTACATGGCAACACTGTGTATCGATTTCACTTGTAAGCGCTGACTTTTATCGTAAGTGGCTTATGAAATAGTGACCAAATGCTGACCACAGTTGCAAGGTCGTTTTGATAATGCTTGCTGCATTGCCGGACCTAAGTATTAACTTGCAACTCCTAATGGCTTAGTCTGTCTTAAGTCGTTATAAACCCTGTGTCATGGTAACCAAACAGCTGATGAATTGTGTATAATATACATTTCTAAAATCACGCCTGTGATCCCCGAAGAGGTAGGCAGAATTGTGTAGTACACTCCCATGTTACGCAATTACGTTTATGTCCCATTACGGAATAGGAGATGAACATATTCCTATAGACCGGTCATAAAACTTGACTCCAAGCCACTTCTGGAACTATTAAGTTACCCGACCCGGCATTTGATCCCACGACCACTCGATCAGCTGTCGCCAATGCAACCATTTGATCAATGAGGCAGTCAACTAAAATGTTATATTAATAATTTAATCCTAAAAATGATGAAATTGCAATTTAATAGACTAGAATTTTGAATTAGGTTATTATTTAGTAGAATTCTGGCATATAACATTTATAACCCATAAGTCTTTGAGAACATTTGAGAACAATAAAATTGAAACCAAGTATATGAATCTATTTACATTCTAAGGCAAATTTTTCAAGTAAATTATAAAGAACATAATGCTTTTAGAACTTAATATCTATTAATAAAATTGTAAAATAATGACATGTAACAATTATTTATGCACATTTACGATGCTTTGTATATTTATTTTGGGCATATAATAATGAATAGTAAAGTTTCGACAATGTTTTAGCGCTACGATAGAATTATTTCAAATTTTAAACACGTAATGCTTATTAGTACAGTTTAAAGTTAATTATATAAGTTAATTATATATTTATATAAGTTTTTATATTCAAATTAATCACTATAACTTACCGTTGAACAAAGATTGCGAAGCTTTCATAAAACTTTATTTCATTGCACCACAACTGAAAATGTTTTTTAAAAGGAAAACTTTTTTATTTGAATATCATACACACAGCACTACACTATGCCACTGGCACTGTAAATATACACGAGATGGAAATTATGAATGGGGGATTTGTCGAATTTGGAAAAAACCAAAGATGCGTGTTGCACTCGTAAGAAAACGGAGGTGCGCGGGAGCGGGCGCGCGCAATGCGTTCGAGCCTCGCACTGAGCTACCGGCGCGAGTGTATCTCCAATGATGCTTTTTTTCTTTCATTTATTTTGAAACTGAACGAAAAATCGGCAAAGAGAGATTGACGTCGCGGCCGGTTCTCTTTGACGGAGCCGCGACCACCGCACTCTTAATTTGCGCGCGCGTCACTTCGGACACGATAATCCGCGCTCGCGCGTTCTTGTTCACGCTATTTTTTGGGTGCACGCCGTTGGATTGGCGTTAGTACGTGGCAGGGGTCCGTAACATTTTTACATTGCATCTTTGTTTGTAATAAATATTTAATGAACCACATCAAGACTTTAATGTTAGTGATATTTCGCAACCGATACTCCATGTTTACTCGATAAGCGATTTGGAGCGATGATTTAATAACAGTAAGAAAAAAAATTTGATGCTTTTTTTCAGTATATGTGACAGGATGTGTTTTTTACTGTGGGAGTTCAGGATAAATTTAGTAAACTTCAGGAAGTAAGGAATCTGGACTGATTATAAGACTGTGTTACTATTGTTACAACTTTTTGTTATAACAATATTAACACAGACTTGTAATCAGGCATCACTTGATTTCAATAACATTTATCTTAAACTTATAAAATAATCTTTTATCTTAATTTTCCTATCACGTACTGAAGCGAAAACATACGGATTATAATGTAAGGAAAGATAATAAATAAAACACTATGAGATGTTATGGCAGGCGTGCAACTCGAATACGAATGTATAAGATCATGCATAATGTTTATATCATTGTATATAACAAGGTTTATATTGTGAATATAAACATTATTAGCAATACATTATATTAGGAACTGAACGACATTTATTTTAGGCAAGTGTCAGACCATAAACTGACAGCGAATATTACCCAACATATCAACATTGGAAAATATATCGCTAATTCAATAGCTAGAACATGGACACATTTTGTTAAAACTCTTTGATACATCCAAATATATATTATATTGGTAGAATATTTATCGCTTTCAAGCAATTTTGCTTCGTAATACTAGTCTATAGCTCACTTGCTGACTATATGACAAGTCATTCGAGCTAGACGCCAGACGCCCGGAGCTAAGCAAATGGAATCCAGCCAATAAGTTAATAACTCATTAATATTGATTATTAATTGTACATTAAAATTGATTTATCGTTACTATACGACAAGATAAAAACGTTTACGACATATTATATACACGTAAACAACGTTTTGACATTAAAATTACGCATTAAATTATATTAAACTTTTCCATATGTCATTCGTACTTGAAACTATTATTTATTTGTCTCTTCCATTAAACACTTCCACACAGCCTGGCCCATGCCGCAACGGGTACAAGGGGTGTGCTGAAACTAAAATAAGCACAACACGACACGCCTACGAAATTGCCTGCCTCGTTAGCCGAGTAGCAAGCGCGACTGCTGGTCGTGAGGTCCCGGGTTCGGACCCCCGGTTGGATACTACTGGGTTTTGCTAACTTGTAACTGATAGTAGTGGCTTGAACTTTGGATTTGTATCCGGTGTACGGTTGTAGGCTCTACTTTCCTTGATGGAAATAATAAACTCGTATTCCTACCTGTTCGATGATTGCACGCATGAAATTACGTCTGTAGAAGTAGAGATATTTGGCACACGCAGTATTCAGTACTGAGTGACATTAGACACAGAATGTGTTTTTGTTGCAGTCAAAACTCAGCATTATTAGACGCTATATGCTGCTGCTGTAACGTAATACGGAACAGTACAGTAAATAAAATAGGTATATATCACCCGACAATTGATTAAATGCCAGTGTTAATGTTTCCAAGAAATATAAAAAAACTGGACACAGTACAGTTAAAAGAGCCGTTCAAAGCCCTTTATAAATGCAAAGCACCCACTGTAACATGTCCTTAGTTTTTCATAAGATTCATTGCACATTGCTTACAGAATCGCGTTACAAGTACGGCAGTGGAAAAAAAATAATTAATACAGCCATTAGTCGCTTTGATTGCAACAAAAAGTGTCGGTGTATTGCATTAAAATTGTGCGGAATACGAGTGTCAGAATGTTTATTGAACATTTCACACAAACGTATTAAAAATTATTATTATTTCATCGTTACTCCCGGTCCGAGTCTCTAATACTTCTATCCTGACAGACCTGATCTTTCATTTTAAATTGTTGCAAAAATAAGTAAACAAATTTCGATGAAACTTGTAATGATTATACATAGAGCGTATATTGAAATAAGTTTTTAATCGACAATCTTTACTAATAAAATCATAATTTCAATATGTGGCACGTATCAAAATTATTTATTACAAATTCCCAAAAATAAAAGCAGCATGAAATTTGTATGGGAAAAGTATTGGACAGGTGAAATCGCAGCCACGACGCTAGCTTCGTGTGTTTTTCAATGCAACAGGAACTCACGTTAATATAAAACTAACTGGTATTTCTACAATTCTATTCAAGACATGATTCTGATAATTGCATCAAAGGGCCCAGTCGGTAATGGCATTACATTTTTTACTGCATTAAGTGGAGAATGAGCACGCCGCTTAATGACAGCAAGATAGTGCGCAAGCATTATTTAACTACATTTATACAAATCATTAATCGCATTTCTTTACTTATCCAATGTCGGCTAAATTTTATTCAGTACAGAAACTTACAGGAAACAGGTAAATACGCGTGATTAGTGATGATTGAAGAAAATGTCTTACATAAGTGACCAATTTAAAATTTTCTCCAAAAGACCCACTGGTAAAAGAACTGCCACTGTGCTAGGTATAATGAATATGCACATCTAACATTGCACGTACTAGATTTGCACTGTATCAGTGTAAAAAAAGTGTTGACAGTACATATTTAAGCATTCTAAATATCACTAGTTAAATGGATAATTCAATAAAAGTAGATCAGCAAAATCAGCAAATCAACAGTTTGGATAAATCAGCAGATCTATCGATAGGTAGATCGGTTGACAGATAGATCGTACATAGTTAAATCAATGAACAGATAGCTGTCAACGATCACTATACAAAGCTTAGTTTTACATTGTCTGAAATTCGCCATCATCATCTTCTGAGTCCATTGCTAAACATAGGCATCGTTTGAAGGTTTGTTTCCCATAGCCCCCATTCTGAGTAAGGAGATTGGAGACCAGAGAACACATCTCACACCGTCTACCCTGCCGCCAATAGGTGGTCAGGGCATTTAACCGTGCTTATGGATGCTAGGCTACATTGCAATTAGCGGATCACCTAAGCCCCGTATCTTATATTATAGCATGGTGCATCACGAGCAAATCTTAGTAATGATGGCTATAACTTCTATAATAGAGTTTGGAACCGCTTGCATCTTGTTGTCTATTACATCGTTTCCATAATATATTATCATCTCTATTCACTCAAACAATTCCTATTATACTCATTCATAAACGCTCTCCATATGACTTTGAACTTAAATCGGGCATCCAGTAAAGAACCAAACATTCATATAGTTACGCGGAAGTCAAAATCACTACACTTAATAGAACTCAATTACAGCTTCGTAGCCGACCTAAGCAGTCCTAAGCAAGTAAGTACACTTATAACGCTAACCAGATCAGTTCATAAGTAGCACGCGTAATGACGCGTAAACAATCGTAAATTACGCGCA
This sequence comes from Jemadia pseudognetus, assembly GCA_018244755.1. Lineage (NCBI taxonomy): Eukaryota > Metazoa > Arthropoda > Insecta > Lepidoptera > Hesperiidae > Jemadia > Jemadia pseudognetus. The sequence continues at coordinate 3,587 of DWTO01003382.1, read as the reverse complement.
ACCACGATGTGAATTTTACGCGCACTAACTTACGCGCAGTTAGAATCGCGCGCTAAAAATAACGAATGCGATACTACATGTCCATTTACGAGATATAATTGATATAAACATATTTTATTATTGTTTAAGACGTATAATATTACAGATAAAACTTGCATCAAAATAAATACATATGTACATGTGTAAGTGCTTTCGTGTACCCTTTACGTCCTATTAGATCGGCCTATAGTCTTGTAAACTTAGTATCATGATGCTTAGAGGGTACTTAGTTAACCAAGCTGTTATTTGGATACGGTTAGACTGCGCCTAAGCGCGTGTTGCAGACTTCACAGGCCTAAGAGAACATTATGAAGCCATTTAAAGTGTGCATTTTCGCTCATGATATTTTCCTTCACCGTTCCTGTAATATTTTGAAACGCACGTATTTTTTCAACATTTCAATTAGTTACTCATAAATATATGTATTTGACACTCGGAGTTCTCTGATTACCCGTAAAAAACCTGGCGTGAATAATAATATTAATAATTTTACAAAGTAAGAGACACAGGCGCTAGGATTCAAAACCAGAACAGTCGGAGTGCGAGGATGAATTCGAAACCACCAGACGATAACCGGTGTAAAATTAATAAACAAAACTAAAAAATCAAATCAACTAGTCGCTGCACTTAGAGGGCTGTGTGTTAGATGTAAGGGAATGTACAGTATACCCACAGGCCCACAATCATCAATGAGTATACGTTCTAAGTATCGTTTGAATAGACTTAGGATATTTTTGTTACATCCTTTGGCTCAGGTCTATACTCGTATTGTTATCGCGTGTTTGTGATTGCGCGGCCGGCACTAAGGTGGTGGCTGGTGGTGTGGACGCACTTCTGATTAACTGGAAATGCATTAAGATACAAGTCGAGGATTAACACTAGGTAAATTTCAAACGTATCTTCTCAGTCTTTTCTATGTTAAGTGCTTTGCTAACTTTGGACTTTGATTATCTTTTGTTTTTGCACTGAGATTGTATACGCGCGTATATATAAGTTCTAAATAGTTGTAACAGTTGCCTGAAAGCTTATATATAAGCCGCTTAAGCTTAAAATTTTAACTACAAGTTGCATGTTAAATACATCTAATAATTCTACCTGGGATTTTAACCCAGGACCTCTTGATCGGCAGCCGCGTTTACAACCAACATGACCTACGACCAACCATACTCATAGTCACTGAATACCAAAATATAGTTACTGCGAAACTCGTCCACTCACAAAAATGCATTAATACTCACTTGACAGTTAGATATTAATTCAGCACTGCACATCAAGATGCTCTCAAATGCACTTTTTGAAGTTCTCACAACACCAGTTAAATGTATGTGCTCGTACATTTCCAATTCCGAATGCGATCTATGCAAATGGAACGTCGCATGCATTTTTTGTAACGAGTTGCATTTAAAAAAAGCATACATCGCTTAGTCAGTAGTGACATACGAGGTGACATGCGACCAACAGGTTCTGAATAATAATTTTAAGTTATTGAAAGTGAGACACTTCGATCAATAAAAGTTGCTATACTATTAATGATTGTATTAAGTGTCCAATAAGGGTGAATTTACCGTGTAATGGATATTGATTCATGATGTGACTTTCGCGGCTCGTCGTACAGTGAAGAATGTATCGATTTTGGTGCATTCATGATTCTGCGTAGGCGATAAGAAAATAGGTGTTTATTTTTATTGAGACGGCGTGTTTGAAGACGATTCAATTTATAGGTTTTTTTCATTGTTATGTCGTACCTAGTAGTATTAATGATGAAATGTAACCCCTTTCGAAAACAGATGGCTTCGAAACCAGCGAGCATAGAGTGATAGATATATAAGAATCTCCTCAAATCTGGGCCGTTTAAGGCATTATTTTGACAATTCAAAACACTTTACACCACAATAGATTATAAATATGCTTAGATTGTGAATTTGCGTCGTGCAATTATTGTTACATAGTGGATAGTGGAGTCAGTAGCTAATTTAATATTCAATAGAATTTATACAGATTAAATATATATCGACATTTTAAGGGTACGGCTTACGTTGGGACAGTTTTACGATCGGAACGTCTGAGAAACGGCGTCTAGACGGTACCAACGTGATTACCATCTCATTAATGTTATCTTAATGTTTCAATGTAACGTACATGCTGTTTAATATTTCCTCAAACACGAGTAAATCTGGTTTACATTGCCGCCATTCTCACAGCGCTGGTGAGAATGGCGGCAAATTTGAATTTCGAACAGTTCGTGTGACTGAGGGGTTCGTTATCGCTGTGCGAGCGATTACGAGCCTATCTTAGGCTTCTTACACATTTGTACTTGAATACAATCTATTTGAATAAATTCTTATGGCAATATATAAATTCTTACGAAAATAATAATATTTTTTATTATAATCATGACTGTAAATATTTAGATGATTTCGTAATGAATTTATTGGATTATTCCATCTTGTTTCTTATTCCAATAGTTGTTTGGTTACATTTTGTATTCGTGTTTTGGATGTCTCATCATAATATGTTATTTATTATTGTCAGTGGGTACACAGATTAGGAGAATTTAAGTCTATTAGGTTTAATAAGGATCGTTGTCATCGGCCTTATTAGTCGTCGTAGTGATATATGTATAAAGTATTAGATATAAGACATAGTCTACGCCGCTTATGGGCCTTCCAAACCTTGAAGAAGTTTTTTGTAATGCGTATGTACTGAAATAGATAATTATTAAAATTCGGTACGCCTTGGGCGGTATCATTGCTACACACTGTACCGTGAAGCAATTGTTACTGTTATCTTTGTGTTTCAGCCTGAGAAAATGAAGTTACAGGTCCACGTGTATATAAAAGCAGAACCTCGCAGTTTCCACCAGTACCGGTGCGTCTGTGTTCGGGTTCGGGTAGGTCGAGGTCAAGGTCAGGTAACTGTCCCAAGTTATATGTACTAACAATCCTCTACCTATACCCCTACTACCAATTAATACTAAGTAACATATTGTGTAGGTAATATTGGTTACAGGCCTTCTTAAGCACAACAGGCGCCCGGGTGCAAGCTGTGATCTAGCGTCCCAACCCACCCCCATTACGAAAAGGTTTTGAAAATATTTTTAACACATGTGTTTATATTTTTACAAATACAAAAATAATATATCTGAACAACAACTTTGGGGCGCTTCACCGAAGACATCATCAGCGCGGCTACTCCCAATCTCTACTCATCTGAATATATACATACTTATATAATATGCTTCTTGAAGCTAGACACAGAATACACACTAACGCTCACGAAACAAACGTTTATCCTGGGCGGATATCCTCACTCACGATCCTCGGCTTAACGGGTTCGCAAGCTACTGAACCGACGAGTCAATCGAACACACGTAACATGCAATATGTCCGTTATTTGTTAAATGTTGATGGACGTAGGTGTCGAGGGAGGCCAAGACTCACCTATCTTGATCAAATAGCCCAGATACTGGCGGATGGGGGAGTCAGAAGCCTACAAAACCGGCGCGCATGTATGAAGAGAATGATGAATGTGGAGGAGGCGCGGCAGGT
>DWTO01003381.1:0-12661 GCA_018244755.1 Jemadia pseudognetus | reverse complement strand
CCCGATGCATGGCGATAGGCTCACCACCTATTCCATAATGGGACGTAAAAGTAACTGGTGAAACGTGGGAGTGGTGGCATGAAGTTACTTTTTTTTTACATTGTACATCCTTTTTCGGCTTATCAGTTTTAACAAACCTATCAATTTCAATTTGTAGTAGTGTGCTACATTTAAAGTTTTTACCAACTTATGAAGAGGAAAACTATTATTACACAATAATAATATTGCTTGATAAATGTGTAGGTATAATAAAGATTGTGTTCTACTCAACAGCGAGCAAACATCTGGTTGGCGGCTGTCACTAAGCAGAATGTAAACGCTGCAATGGTGTTTGAGTTCCTCTTGAAGATCATAGATGTTATGCAGTCATACTTTGGCAAGATTTCCGAAGAGAATATCAAGAACAATTTCGTCCTTATTTATGAGCTGCTTGATGGTGAGATTTTCTTATCAGTATATACATACCTTCAATTAAGTTTAAAATGACCGAAAAGCAGACCGGGTTAACAGTTCAGTAGTCAAGCATGAAATGATTACTAAATATAAATAAGACTACAGAAGTCTGTTTGGGATTGAAGAAGTCTGTTCGGGAAATTTTAATTTTTTTTCCACCCCTATGGGAAATTGGTGTCACTATATGTTTGCATGTATGTGTGGAGTATAAAGCTAAATCGCTTCAGTCCAAAATAATCATTTAAAACGAATAAGCCAAACTGTTCATCTTTAAACCTGGAACACAATACAATAAACAAAATAATGTAAATCTGCTTTATCCAACATAAAATTCACTTTTGAAAATAGTGTTCAGATGCAAAACCACATCGATCCAAAATTTGTAAGATGCAAATCTGCCTCTGTCCCTTTCAACCAATCTAAAGTTGCTATAAAAATGTATATGAACTGTGTGAAGTAAAAAACTATTGAATCTTTAAAAAGGAGAGAATCTCACTGTTTCCCATCAGATACAAAGATCTGTACAAAGATCTACATCTGGATTCTATAATAAATATTTAAAAAAGGTTCTTTGTACATATTTAAATACTTATAATTTATTTTTACAGAAATCCTTGACTTCGGGTACCCACAAAATTCAGACACCGGTGTGTTGAAGACATTCATAACTCAGCAGGGCATCAAATCTGCTTCTAAGGAGGAACAAGCTCAGATTACCTCCCAGGTACAATATTTATGGCAACCATGCCTAACATTCAGTATCATTTCACAGTGATTTTTAAAATCTAATTGCTGCACTCCATTCTGTCCTTATATAAATGACAAATAACTGCAGATTACTTGCCGCATTGAAACAGTATTCATCAGAGACAATCAAAAGACATCAAAAATCAATTGTGCATTGAATTTGTTTAATGATTGAAGTACCCCAATTTTGAATTTATGACATCTTGTAAAATACAAAACATTTGTGTGATTTAATTATCATCATTAGTTATTATAACCTAATTTCATTTTGCACTTAACTGATAACATTTGACATTTTATAATAAGGCTGCCATTATATTTATCATTGTTGCTCATATACATACATATCTGCTTATTCTTAGTATTGTTCTATTCATTAAATGTTTTGTTTCATTACATCCTAACATATTATTGGTGTAACACATAGAGAAATAATAGCTGATAGTTAAAAGAATGTTGATGAGTGTTTTATGAATTGTCTGGTTGTTCCAAAACTTGTTCCATTGGTCTTGTGGAGAATTGTTTTAGTTTGATACTAATATGAATGTACATTACATTTGAGATAAATATGAGGTCAGTAGGTTTACATAATGCTAATAAATGAATTTGCAACACAAACCAACATAAGTTGCATTTGTAATCTGTTATGAGGTAAGCAGATGAGTATAGTACAGGTCTACTTGTCATAAGTTATGTTTATAACGCTTGCTCTACTTCGAAGGGGTGGGTAGAGAAGTGCAGCACTCTTGACAACATCAGACCTCCCCTGATAAGGTTTACCTATAATCCCCACCCTGTGTATACAGGTTGGGGATCGTAGGGCAAAAGTACTCACATCGCCAGTAAGTTTAATCGTGCCTTTAATCATCTACCGCTTTCAGCATACTGATATATGACATGTTTACATTGGGCACAACTCTGGACTCTGGTGTTATTGTTAAACTTTGTCATTAAATTTCATTTAAGGTGACCGGTCAAATCGGTTGGCGTCGCGAGGGCATCAAGTACAGACGCAACGAGCTGTTCCTAGATGTATTGGAATATGTCAACCTGCTGATGTCTCCTCAAGGTATAGTTCCATGTATATAAGAGTCGGATTTGCTTACTTCTCATTTGCCTTTCAATTGTTTAGAGCTTATGTAGGTCACAGAATCTCAGGCGTGCTTTGAATGAATCATTAATAGTGGACAAGGTTTCAGTGACTCATACAGCTGAGCTGGATATTGCGGGTTTGATCCTCACCCAAGACAAATATTTGTATGATAATATATAATAGTGCCATATCTCTTGACTGGATGTAAAATTTTGTATTTTAGTCAGCAGTGGGGTTAATAGACTATGCTTATGTGGAGGTAGTGTATAAGAACTCCCAAATTAAGAAATTTTTGGACATATTCATTCATTTAAAGTACCTCGATACTACGGTAAAATTCTGATACAAGAATTATATCCTTCTCAAGTGTTTACTTAATGCTATTTGCCACACTTCTAATCATCAATTTAAACCGTTTTTTTTTGGTATTTTGATTTTTTTACACACAACTGTCATTTGGATGAATTAACAATTTTTCAAATTTAATTTAGTTTTGTAATTTGAATTTGCCAACTCTCAATTTCCAGGACAAGTGCTGTCAGCTCACGTTGCTGGCAAGGTGGTGATGAAGTCCTACCTGTCCGGCATGCCGGAGTGCAAGTTTGGTATCAACGACAAGATCGTGATGGAGGCTAAAGGCAAAGGCAATGGTCAGTTACTTGTTTAACTATGATAGGTTTATTTTTGAACCCATTTAATTTATTACTATGAGTTACATTATTTTTTTATTATTAAAAATAAAATAAAAACACATCACATAACTTTTTTTTGCCATATTAATAATCAATAGCATGAATAATAAAGCTTTTATTTTTATACTGTAACTGGTGTTACATGGAAGTGTTCTACACTCTTCTGCCTACCTCTTCAGGGATTATAAGCATAATGTTCAATAGTGCTTATAAATGATTCATTTATTTGTGTTCAAGAAATCCATAAAAAAGCTTTACAAGTTAAGATATCAATATAATTGCTTATTAAATATTCCTATGACATAACAAGAAATCAAATGGAATTGAAAGATGGTAGTGGAGATTATTGTGTTTTGTATCTTTTAGGGGGTATATCTGGCAATACTGACAGCGACCCGGCGCGCTCTGGCAAGCCTGTGGTGGTGATCGATGACTGTCAGTTCCACCAGTGTGTGAAGCTGAGCAAGTTCGAGACAGAGCATTCCATATCGTTCATACCGCCCGATGGAGAGTTTGAACTTATGAGGTCAGTTCATCTATTACCTCACTTTAGTCTATTTTTGGCATCGTCTTCAGTTTGTTTCTTACCATTGCTGGACATAAATCTTTCTAAACGGTTTGCCCATAATCCGTATGTGGGGCATGCGGATTCGTAGCGATTTGTATTTTTCACCAAGTCTGTATTGTTAGTGCAGGAGTGCATATGCAAAATATCGAATCACTTAAAGAAATAATATGATGTCATCATTATTATTAGCCCGGTTAAGTCCACTGATTGATATAGACTTTCCCAAAGGTGCTTTTGATCATAAGCGACGGGGGATGTATTCTTTCTCTACTCTGACACGTAATGAAATACAATGTTTTTCATTCATTCACTAGTCTACATAATATAACCGTTCCACAGATACCGGACAACAAAAGATATTTCCTTACCGTTCCGCGTGATCCCGCTCGTCCGTGAAGTGGGCCGCACCAAGATGGAGGTGAAGGTAGTCCTGAAGTCCAACTTCAAGCCGTCCCTGCTCGGACAGAAGATCGAAGTAAAGATTCCCACACCCTTGAACACCAGTGGAGTACAGCTCATCTGCTTGAAGGGCAAAGCAAAGTACAAAGCATCGGAGAATGCAATTGTTTGGAAGTGAGTAAATTTCATTGGTTATGAGGTGGAGGAGTTGCAAACGAAACATCACACCTGTAATTCCCGAAGAGGTAGGCAAAGGAGTTGTATAGTGCACTTCCACATAGCACCAGTCATGTTTACATCTTACCATGGAACAGAGGCTGAGCCTATTGTCATATAACAGGTACAAATCTAGCCTCCACAACTAGAAATTTCCTGTAAAAAATCCAAGTTAGAAAAATTCTACCTGAGATTTTATCACAGGAGATCTTGATTAGTAGTCCCATTTGCAGTTACTGGACCTACAATGCGGTCTGGATAAGTTGTAATATATTATGTATAATATTATGTCGAGTTTACCAATTCATCATGTTCAAATTTATGGGCATTGCAAGTTATTATATTCAAGTTATCTTACATGGTTATTTCAGGATCAAGCGCATGGCAGGCATGAAGGAAACACAACTGTCTGCAGAGATTGAGCTGCTGGAAACTGACACCAAAAAGAAATGGACGCGTCCACCTATTTCCATGGGTTTCGAGGTGCCGTTTGCACCCTCTGGATTCAAGGTATGGCAAAATTTAAATGTAATAATGAAAATGATATTCATAAACCCAATATATACTTTATATTGAGGAAAATAATTGCACCCTAGTCAATAATGTGAAATCATTTTATTAGTTAAAATCGTTGACTGTGTAAGTTTAAAAATTGGGTTTTGACACAACAAGGTGACTTAGTAACGTGCATATAATATATTCTTCTGTAATTCAGGTCCGTTACTTGAAGGTGTTTGAGCCCAAACTCAACTACTCGGACCATGATGTGATCAAATGGGTGCGCTACATCGGTCGCTCCGGTCTGTATGAGACAAGATGCTAATTGATCCTAGCTTTCCGTGAGTATGCTGTTTATTCAGAATTTGCTCCAGTATTTCTATAGATTATGTAATGTGTACACAATGTAACAACTGATTCTTATCAGAGCTAACATTGAGGTGAAAACTCAAACTGTATCTGTCAAAACTGACATTGACATATGATAGGCAGTCATAGAGCTTATTCTAGAATCTTCACTTAATGGTGTAGTACTTTTGTACAATTTTACTTTGTATTAATATTAAACATGTATATAAATACTAATGACAGCTTTATTGATCTCTCAGAGATATATTGAAATGTACATCTTTTACAAGATTGTTCTGTAGTAACTACCACTTTTAACAAACAAATAATGATCAAAATAATTGAATTGAATAAAAATAACCATGTATAATATTTTAAGGCTACAATTATTATTACCTGTAAATTAAATAAAATATTTGATTTTCAGGATTCTGCAAGCGGTTCGGATATTGTCAAACAATAGCTAATGTGGCGTGTTACATAATACATTTTGTATATATAATTTTTCTCAACTACACGACTTTATTTTCTAAGAAACGAGATTTATTTTATTTTTGTTATTCTATGTATTTTATTTTTTCTTTCACGTCAACGAAACAGAGTAAAGCACATAAAACATGTGAATGTGCAGCTTAGGAAGGATATGATATATGGCTATAATATTGCATGAATTATATCTTAATTTGTCACAATACATTGGTAACGTAGTTGTACCAACTCCGTCTATCAATATAGACCATGGACTAAGAATATGGACCAATGTTCATATTCTTGCTCACCTTTGGAGAGAATGTCCATGCCCATTCTTAAGTATGGATGCCCAATTTACAAAATGTGTGTGATCTAAAAGATGAACATCTGGAAAAAGACCTGTAATTTAGATTGTGTGTGACTTGGGGCGGCCAGTAATAGATGACGTCATTTCTAACTTTAAATGTTAGATATAAAAATTTGTATAACACCATAAGAATCTCAATGTAGAATTTTATTTAAAATATATGTTTTTTTATATTAGCGTTTTCAAATTTATTGCACAAAAATTAGTTAGAAACATGCTTAAAAGGACCTGAGTATTATGAAGAGTGGTTTTGTGAACATATTGGTATTATTATAGAAAACTTGTTCATTCAATATCAAATATTATGTTTTTAATATCTGTATTCGATTGAAAAACAAAAACAATATTTATTTACTCATAATTACATAACATTTTTGCAAATACTGTATTTTCAAATAGCTAAATTCTATACAAAGCCTTTGAAACTTATAGTACAATGTACAAGCAAAAGATTGTAATTTAAAACATGTAATCCTTTTTTAAAGGCTTCAATAATATTATACAGTTAAATGCAGCTAAGTTTTCATCAAGGAAGAAGTATATTGTTATATACTAAAACTCAAACATATACTTAGTACCAACAAGCATAGGTAAAACTCTTGCTATAAAAGTGACTTGATGTTACGGTTAAATCTGCAACAATAAATATGTTTAATATAAGTGAAAAAAGAAAATCCTTTTCAAATTATTCAAAGCGGCAGATGAGTCGGTTTTATTCATTTTTAATTATATTTTGGGTGATCCACTTGTTCTTAAAATAAACTTAAATATTCATATTTTATGTTTAGCTGTTGTTTATGTCCAGTTAGTGTCCTGAGTGCACTTGTGAAATGTAGGGGATTCTATACACATGTTGTATTTATTATAATAATATATTGTTAAGTCAACCCTTTTGGCATATGGGGTCACCCTGGTACACACGTGTAGTGAGTCCCTGCAGAGTCCTCTTAAAGTCTTATTTTATTTATATATTTTTTTATTAATATCATTCCTTTAGAATTGTAATATGGTGGGCTTGGGTGTGTTTTTTAAATTAAATGTATCGTTATTAAGATAAAAATCGGTGTAACGATTTGATGTTATATGTTACACACTTGCTACTTAATAATACATGTGATTTTACAAATGCTATTTACTCAAGTACCTTATATTTGTATATACATCTCTCCTAAAGTTCTAACGTGACTGTAGATCGGGAGGACCTGGGTTCAAATCCCGGTTCGGGCATTACCTGATTTTTCTAATTTAGATTTTCTAGTAGTGGCCCGGAGTCTGTAAATGTACCATACACCATGCACTAGGCTCACCGCCTATTCCATAGTGGGACGTAAATGTAACTGATGAAACTTGGGAGTGTTCTACATTCCTCTGCCTACCGCTTCGGGCATTACAGTCCTGATGTTACGTACACATTTATTTCATTTAAAAACACATCCAAGCTCGCAAACTTCATTGTCATTGTAATGTAGATAATCGTATAACGTGTTACGTATTAATGTGAACGCCGAAGATTATTCGCTGTAATAATAATAATAAACTATTATTAGTATTTGGCCGACGTGCGATTTTTGTGTGGACAGTGTTCAATTGTGAAAAAGGATTGTATGACCCAATGTTATTTTATAGTGTTTGCATGTTGTATGTATATTGTTGTATGGCTTTCCTGGTCTACTGGTCAAGGACGCTTACTGATAAGGCAGAGGCTTCGGGTTCGATTCCTATTTAGGATAAATATTTATGTGATGAGCGGGCACGTCTGTATTTATTATTCTGAATATAAATTATTCACGTATAAGTTGTTTATCATAATGTAGACTTGTCTACTGCGAATAGCAAATGGCGCCGCCATCGTCGCGGCTGGATGTGAAACGGACCTTACGATGGAATGGTTTGAATGTAATTCGTCGATGCCGAACACGTGCTCCGAGTGACTACGCACGAGGTACAGCATTATTGCGGACGTCACTATACGGTGAAGGCATGTTGCAACTTCCGTGGCTACACTGATTGTATCTATGTATAATGATAATGGCCTTGTTTGAGTTATCGCTGATATTTTACATTTATATGAAATTGGTAAATAATTTTAAATAGAACATATATATTAATTAATAAATATTTTACTTACAACAATACTACTGTTATTAGTGTTTGGTCGATTGAACGCTGTCCCACAATAGACGTGTACGATTAGTGGTTCCGATGTATTTGGTCTCGATTCGTTCGGTTAGATACGGACTTTGAAATTCGAGATATATTGTGCATGTTGTTATAGAAATGCTTGTAAGGTATTGCGTTACAAAACTTTAATGTACAATAAATGTTTGAAAATATATTTTGTGTTTTATTTATTGATATAGAGAGTCCTTCTAGCCTATTTTATCTAGTTCTGGTTTATGAGTGGGTTTGTTTTGGTAGAAGAACAATATTGGTTATTAGAACAGTGCTGATTGGTGTTGGTTATTGGTTAGTTAATTACGGCAACCATTATAAAACAGAATAGCTTGAGTACTACATATGTTTCAACACAAAATTAAATGCAGTGCGTTTTTAGAGGTAGTTCTCTGTAACTCGGCGTTTGTCTTAAATAATAATATTCTATTATACTTAACGTACTGCGCTTTTGTTTAAATATAATACAGATGGCGTTACTGTCAACTAGAAAGCAAGATACTTGTGCGCAACTGTAATTAAACACTAGTCAATACGAAAAAAAAAATGTGTTAAATCCGAACGCTAAAACATAAAATCCATTAGACATTAAAAGGTATAAGTAAAAGGTAATTTGATTAATAAACACTAAATAATTCTTGTTCATTAACTTTAATAACATTTCTAACATGATCAATGGAAGAATTGCAGTTTCTTACGTTTTACTCACAAGTTTTACAAGTAACGGATGAACGTTTAAGATATATACCCGTATGGGAACCATAGGGGCTCGTTTGTATGACAGAATTATGACTTTTACCATATTAATAAAGCGATATTATATATTTTCTTAGAAGTATTTTCGTATATGTCATTAAATAATACAGTTTTTCTTACAGTGGATAATAAAACATTTTCTTGGGCATTTGAAAGGGGCGGTGGAGCGCTTACAAAAAAATGGGCTGTGATCTGTCATAAACAAACGACGGATACCTAATAAAAACACCATAAATTATATTTTCCTTATTTTCTTAACATTATATCCTAATCTTAATAACATATATCTTGGTTAGCATTGAGTAAGTACCTACCAATTTCAACAAGAATAAATTTTAATTCCTTGAAATTAGAATAATAACTTTAGGTAATTGAAGATTAATCGTTATTTATTCTATTCGAAGGATTATCAAGCTGAAGTGGCAGTGGACTTGTCATACACGTTCGTTGACGGATGACAATACCTACGGTAACTGTGTGTGCAGGCAGAAATGTGTACATACATAAATGGTTAGCGTATGTCCGGTTAATATAATGACAGGTTTCGCATCATTTGAGATCGGACAGTCGAGAGTGAGAGGTCTTAAATATTACTCTTAAACTTGCGATCAATGTTCGCCTTGAAGCTTTATACATTAGACATATGTATAACAATTAACACTATACACCCACAAGCGTATCAGGTACAGCTAATCCCGGGGCACAGACACAAAAACAACCCTTCACGACCACCCTAAATAATTAATTAATCCGGCACTCCGGTTTCTCAACTCGAGCCCACGGGAGCGGAAACTCTTAATTGTACTTAGCAAACAAACATAAATTTTGTTGAGAAGCTGCGAAGTAATTGTTATGCTGTTATGCGTGCCTTGAGAACGATACGCCGCGCTCGGATTCTAAAGAGTGTTTAGCGGATTTCGCTAAAGTTTGAGGATCAAGCAATTCGGAGACAAAACTTTAGTGGCACGAGTTGCTATCCTCTACTAAGTACGTACAAGATAATATCTTACTACTATAGTAATATAGTAATAGAGCTTAAATGTTGTTGCTGGGCCCTTTGTGCACCAGAAACTACCATCTCAACCCTTAGGAGAACAGATACTGACAACTTCTAACAGCAATGACACCAGTGTCATATTTGATAATGTACCTTTCTTGTTTAGTTTTCTTTGTAAATGGTTTTTATTTATCTATTTTGTGGAAGAGGCACGACAGGTGTGTAAGAATAGAGATATTTGGCACTCTGTGCTCTCTGCCTACCCCGCAAGGAACCTGGCGTGACGATATGTATGTATGTAAATGGTTTTTATCTAACTTTGTCAATGATTTAAGTAACTTTTAATTTATTATACACCTAGTTACACATAATTGATATGATACTTTGCGATTTAAAATATTCGAAATATTATATTTTATGTTGCGTAGCGATATACTGCGTTGCGTAATGAAAATAATAATGAAAATAAATTGGTAGGTTAATAGGGGTCGCATCGAGAACGATATATATAAAAAGTTTCTAAATATTTCACAGACATTATAGAATAATATAATCATGTTTACTAACTAAATTATCTTGTACCGACAGACACTCAGCTGTAAAACAATTAGTGAGTTAATTCGACTCCAATTATAACGAAGACGCTCGCTCGTACTTTTTAAGATGGTTACTACGCTGACAGTTGCTAAGTTTGGAGATGGAATGACAAATTGGATTATTTCGGCGTTTGTTATTGAAGGGTGGTTTGGTGCGATGTAACGGTGTAATTAGGAAGTCGATTAATTTAAATTAAAACAACTTCATTCCTAACTTTGTATTTAAGTCAATTGATAAATTTAATAGCTTGATTTCAATAGAGCTTTTAAGTGTTTACGTATCTTTGCAATTAAGTGTACTCTCTGATCTATATAAAAATAACGTTCAAGAAAACAATAGATTGAATCTTTAAAATGCATAATAATGTGTTTCACACAAGTATACCTATATTACATTAATAATAATTCATTCAAATTCGTGTAATAATCGTACGACCGTTACATTATTATATTTATAAACAGACCACTCCACTTAATCCACGAACATCTAATACCATTTGAATTTTTCCGAGTAAATAAATTGAAGAAAGTTTCGCGAGCTATTTCAATTTGGAGCAATGAGAAAAATAATATTTGGTAAAGCTCGGCTCAAATACGAAAACAAATCCGGCGCTGATCCCGCGGAGCGAGTTTCAAGATGAATATGGATAAAAATACTTCTCGATGTATTTTAGTGGATAAAAAAATGGCCAGTCAGGACACGCTGGTGACATCTTGGTCCCGTACCTAATGAAACTTTATGGAACTGTTACTTTACTATATTATTTGATGAGAATGACGATGGGTGAATTTTAGCTGTCACTGGACTATTATGGATGTATTCAAATTGATGTGTTAATTTCTGATGTGTATTCGTATAACGATCTTAGACGGCAGAATGACTGGTACCTACTCTATTTATTGAGTAGAGTTACACCATCAAATCTTTTTGTTATTCAGTAAATGTATATAAATTAGATGCTGCTTATATTACGTAATAATGTTCCAATAGTGGAAAAATTAAAGGATAGAATAAAATAAAATAAAAATCGAGTTTAAATTGTATGTCAAACAAATTTAAAAGTATAGATATTTGTTTAAACAAATACTCTTTCACAAAGTGTACTTCTAGAATAGCTAGGGAATGTTTGAATATAACTGTAATACAACAAATTACTATTTATTATCCATTTATTAATTTACTCATAGATGATGATACTTAAACTAGAACTTTTTGTAAAATTAAAATACTAATATAATAATAATGAAACTCAATAATCGCTATAACAAATTAGAAACAATATTGGAAAAACACAATTCCAGCGTTTGGTATCGCGGTTACAATTCTGTATTGGTTAATGATTCGTACAAGCGACAATGTTACGGTCAGCTCCGATGAGCTTAGACGAAATAAGCCGTAAAGTAAGTCTAGACAAGATGAATTACAATAAAATATGAAGAGAGATACGGGCAGCAAAACAGTTTTGTGCTCGAAGTTCTATCGTAATCAATGAGAAGTCAGAACGGCTACTATTTGTACTCATACGATGCGTCCGGGAGATACATACACATCAGAACCATCTATTCCTACTTAACATCACGCCAGTTATCCCCGAAGAGGTAGGCAGAGGAGTGTATTACACTTGTACGTTTCACCAGTTACGTTTACGTCCCATTATGGGATAGGTGGTGAGCCTATTACGATGACCATCTATTCCTCTTGTTAATAATTACGCTTGGGTCTTCAAACTTCAGTTTTAGCTTAATTGCCACTGCTTTAATAATGTACAGAATAGGAAAAATATACATTTTTATAACATAAAGGTAGGGTAGTTTTCTGGGTGCGGTTTGACCGCTGACGTCACGCTAATTTCAGTCTCTTAGCAGTAGTAGCTACCTACTTTTAAGATATTATTCCGGTGTGATAGTGTTAAGCAACGACTACAAGTGGAATTTATAAAATCTTGTTGATAACGAAATATTTATATTAATAAACGTAATATGACATCTGTAATTCCTGAAGAGATAGGCACAAGAGTGTCATACGCTTACAATATTTCACCAGTTATATTTACGTCCCGCTATGGAACAGGGGGTGAGATAAAAAAAAATATGGAATTCTAAGATAAGTTTATATTAATCTTTGATTGATTTTTGTACTAATAAAAATAAAACTACTACTGTCCTCTTGTTTTAGAACATTTTAGAATAGGTAATGGATTTGTTAGTATTTTCTATATTCTACTACTATATTGACTGCCTCGTTGGTCGTGTTAGTTGTAAGTGCGACTGACAATCAAGAAGTCCTG
>DWTO01003380.1:0-12662 GCA_018244755.1 Jemadia pseudognetus | reverse complement strand
GATCAAGTTTTATTGCAAAGTATTCAAAAGCAAAGTTCAGTGTCTACTTCGTGTGCTACCGCAGCCAGCCGTTGAGTCTTTAATTCATCTATAACTACATACATATATATCCTCACGCCAGGTCCCGTACGGGGTGGGCAGAGAGCACCGAGTGCCAAACAGCTCTATCCTCACAGAGCTGCCGCACCTCCTCCACTTTAAGCATTCTCTTCATACATGCGCGCCGGTTTTGAAGACTTCTGACTAAAATCTATAACCAGGTTTGATAACGAGCGGCTTAAGCTTTAGAGGCGTTATTGGAGCTATATGTTGATAATTTTTTTATCAATCTTTCATCGTCATCACCAACCAACCCTTCCATTGCTCCTCCGTTGGACACGGACCGATCTCGTCTCATAAATAGCTCACCTCTTTAAAATTAAATGAAAATTGAACTCTCAATACCCAGGCTGTGTGATAAAAATGAACGCGTCAAAGAGTACCCACACATAATATTATTGTCTCACAAGCTGTGTTTCACAATCAAAGCTATCACATTACTCCAATCCCAAAATGGAGCTCTCTCGAGGGCCGACAACCCGAACCCCGAACCCCGAACCCGACATAACATCCTAAGCTATATAATAATATTGATTGTATATCAGTCGGAGAATACTGACCAAAAGTGAATGAGTATTTTGGCAATATAACATTTGTATTGTACCGTACATCGTTTTCTTGCCAGCCAGGAGGGTTGGTTATTTTTCAAAAAAGGGACTACCTTTTTTCGACTTAATTGTACACTGTGGCTGTGCCATGGGAACAAGTGGTTAAATACTCGGCTACAAGGAACAGATTCGGTTATATATATATATATTCATATAACTGTTCCGCCTGTCGTAAACAATATATCTGTTATAATATGAAGGCCCCAAAAAAACTTCAACCCTGTTAATAAGAAAGTCTGTAACGCCATCTATTACCCAATTACGACAGTTATGTAGTTGCTGTACCAACAAAGAAACACCACACATTATTTAGTTACGCGAAAGAAAGAAAAAGATATCAAAAGATCAATATTTGGCTAGGAATTTAATTAAAATATTACTATTTATTTTGACAATCAAACTGAAGAGGTAGGAGAAACCGTGCACCACCGTTTGATATCTTTAATTTTCATTGTTTTGATGTTTAAAGCGAGAGGTATTAAAGGTCAGACCTCATGCCCGACGGCACTGTCTACCAATCAACTCCAGGCTGGTAGAGAAAAGGTTGCAGGCGCAAAGACGACACATATAGTCATCAAACACTTCACGTTAAAGTTCAGTGACGCCACGCTAACGCAAGCGGCCCGGCTGAGGCCAGTACTCCCCGCGACACACGTGTATAATTACAAAGTATACGGTGTATAAGTCGTCGGTCCGTACGTCTCCGTATGCGATGTGCGTATAATAGAGTCATATGTTTGTATATTATTGCTATCGGATAAAGCACTTTCGTTCACAATAATTATATAACAGTAAATGTAAAAATTTGTACTTTTCATTAATTATATTGGATTACAATAGGCAGTGTCGTTACGAACTAGGTACAATTATGAGCAAAGATATTTATTAACACGGTTAACGCTGCCACCGCCCGTTCCCCGTTGATGTGAAACAAAACGCGCCCGTGCTTTCAGAGTTAAACATTATATTGCTTATGTACACTTAAAAAAGAATAAAAACAGCTATTACTTAAAAAAAAATCAGTTTAAAATTAAAGTATAAGTTCTATTATTTTTATAAATTTTAAATTGGCTATAGAAGGTTTATTGATGATGATAAAAAAATAAATTTCAATTTAAAAAAAAACATAAAAATACTCGCCTACATAACGAAATTAATTATAAAAAGATTAAAAGACCAATCTGATAATTATTAATCTTTTATAGTTATTATTACTATCATTATTATCGAATCTATTATGAAATAATTACAGTAAAAAAATACCACCCTGATAATTATCATACACACATAATTTAATACACATTATTAATCAAATTAATATGTAGTGTGTACTTAGTTCCCATATGTCCAAAGCCGCGCGCTTGTATGGGACACGAGTGGCTCAGCGCCGCCCTACCCTTACGAACTAATAACCCTAATTTACTTATATCCGGGACGTTATCACCAAATCAGAAGCGCTTGACGGATGAACCGATTTTGATGCGATTTTTCTTTGCTTTGCTATGCTATTTTACTCTGGATGGTTCTTTGCTATGTTCAATAGATCTAATATCGATTGACAAACTTTAATTTTTATTTTTGGTAGTATTTCATTTCTATCTATTCAAATCCAATAGACGTTATGCTATGCAAAAACTTCAGAACAGTCCGCAGATCAGCGCCGAGGATTACAATTAGTGTATATTTCATGTTATAATAAGTAGTACTCATAGATTCAGCCTTATATAGTAAGTATGCTCACAAGACTAGTTAGTTGCAATCGCGATTTCAAACAACAATCACTCACGTTACCAGTTCACGTCACACACACAGTGAAACATTCGATGATGGAACTGTAATAACAAGACTGAATGAAATGTATTACGTCGTCATCATGGCATCGGCTGAGTCCACTGCTGGACACAGGTTGCCCCTGGAGGTGGGTTGCCCATAATTTGTTGCACAATACGGTGGACTCAATTATGAGGGTGAATTATTTACTTACATTTGGATATCGTAAGTCAAGTCAAAGTGAAGCTTTAATTAAAAAGCGAATGAATTGGTTGAATGAATGAATTGGCTAACTGATCGATGGTATATTTTTTCACACTTGAAACACTACAGTATTGAGTGTCCAGATGCTCGACATTGTCCCCTGTTCCTTCCCTGTGTGTATGCACCCTTATTAAACGCACGTTACGTCTAGGTAGCGTTACATGTAGCTTTTAATAATTTAATTCACCGTACGAAAAGGCCCTAATAGACAAACTATTGTTATAAAGATGACATATATCACAAACGTTCCTTATTCACACGTTAAGTACACGAGTGCTTAAATGGTCGCACGCTGTCGCCCTTCCAACATACAACAATGATATGAAAGAAGCCACAAGCGTTTCGGACGAAGAGATTTAAATTAAAATAAAAAAACTAAACGAATGGTCAAAGAGAATTGAGTTGCAAGCCAGGGAGGTAAAGTGTATATTGTTTTAGGAGGACAATCGTGTGAAATTTGTGTGCACGCATGTAGACGACGATGGAACGTCTTACGTGCCAGAGTTGTTTTAAACACAGTTTTCAAAAAGGGATACGGCAATCAGGCGCAATCGGATATTATAGAACTTTTGCCGCAGTCGAAAACGATAGCATCCAAAAAGGCCATTGTTATTCTGTTAGTGATTTTTTTTTCTATGAAGATTTACATAAGTCAAAAAGGCACTGTCAATCCGACGTCTGAACTGAGCGCACGAAGCGCAACAGCCGCCCAACGGAGGAGCCGACGACCACACCGTTACCCGCTGGTGATCGTCAACGGTCACTTACTATTATTATTATTAAATGTTATATCATAATAATAACTGTATATATATACATACTACCTAAGATCCATTGCTACTCCTGATAATTTGTATATACATATATATATCTATATATTAATGTATCTCTCAATATTTTCACATGTAGTCCGAAGCTAAATCCTATCTAACAACATTCAATATATGTATATATCTCGCCGAAAAATATATTATATCGGAAACAACTATTGTATATAAACTAAACAAGACAACACCAAAATTCCAAAATAAGATCGACGTGCACGCGCCCCCTGCCCTCCACTAGAGGGTGGATTTTAATAACGACATTGCATTTCGATTTAACAATGTATACATCTCCTTCTAGGTCTCCAGCAGTCTCATTACATGATGGGAACAGTAGTGGGAGACCCGAGACAACATCATGTCACATTTTTTAATCAGAGAACCAAATGATATGAACCTTAATCTCATTGCGTTCGCTTTTAACGAGTTCAGATTATCTTCTGCATCTCCTCACACTTTCGAAACTAACTTTTTAATAGCGTAGTATTAGTGTTACTAAATTACCATTTAATTAGAAGTATTTATTCCGCGCCTGATATGTATCTAAACGTTATCGTTCGGACGGCGACAGTAACGTAAACGAGGGTAGAAAGATTTTACACGTACGTGGCGCTGGGAGCGCGAGTACTCCTAAAGTTACTCTGTATTATTTTCCAGCTGTTGATTTGAAAAAATGAAATATATTCCATTAATAAGATCAAAAGAGGACTTTGTATTACAACAGCTGTAGTATAATAGAAAAATCTAGAAAGTTACATTCAAGTATGGCTCGAGGCCAGCGTATAGAAGTTATAAATGACACAAAATAATATTAAGTGATAACGTTCTTATAAATCTCACTAACAATTCCGTATTACATGCCCTACGAGACTAGACACTAAGGTAATCTTACATGAGTGCAGTTCGTTGTAGAGAATACGAGTTTTAAACGTTCTAAACACTTAAAATCCAAAATCGTTATTCAAATCACATCCACTCAGCAATAGTTATCAATATATTTATATATTGCCAACGCAAATCGTATCAGCATTAACGGTTATTAAATACGTCTATATATTTTTATAGTACACTTATACATTCACACACAGTAAGCCGAAGAGACATCCAACAACGACAAGCGCCCGGCGTTCATAAACATCGTTAACGCCTAAAAGATCTCGACAGGAGCGGTCGGCCGCGCGGCCCGCTGTCCGCCGCGCGCGCAGCGCCGCGGACGCACGCACGCGCGCGTCTAAATGTCACGATCATTTCCGTAGCGCGATCTCGGTTCACTTGTGTACCTTTTTGATCCATCGTTGCATTTAGCTATTAATATATCGTAGTACAAATATGTACATTTAGTTGAAATATGGAAAGTTTCCAAAGTCAGTTTTTTTATTGGTCAGCCAATAAATTATAATTTCCATCAAATTTTTCGTCAAACACATGTACTTAATTTTTTCTCTACAAATATATTCGCATTAGTATATACAAACCTACTAGTAAAGTTATATATACATATACACTATAGTTATATAGAATCCTTTCAAAGACATAGAGAGACCGAGATGGAAAGATGAAAGTGACGTCATTGAAAACGAAAACCGCGCGGTCGACCGCTCGCGTGTACCGTATATTATGACAACGTTACCCTACCGCGGTAATTTACAAAACACATCGTAGAGCACTTCAACGACAACAGCAACACATCACACTCGCACGCGGCACTCGCCGGCGACGCAGCGTGCGGGCGCCGCGCCGGCCGCAGCCCCGCGGCGGGCCGCGTGCGCGCCGCGCGCAGGGCGCGGCGGGAGGCGCGGCGCGGCGTCAACGCCGCCACGAGCGCTCCTCGTCGGGGTCGTCCTCCTCCTCCTCGTCGAAGCGCGCCAGCGCCAGCGCCTCGGCCCCCGCCGCGCCGCGCTGCGCCTGCCGAGCGCAGCGATACACATTAGTACGTCACTATGTTGAGAGAGGGCGTCACTCGAGCCGTTAACTATTATGTACCATGTTGCTGTTGACACCTTCAAAAAACCTTTTAGCCAAGTATACATACAAAAAAGCAGATTGATGACGTCACGTCTACTATTACTATGCAACGTGAGCCACTAATCATTGTAACTTAACATGTATTGTGTGAGTGATGAAAACAAAAACAAATATTTGAATGTGAGAGGCTCGTGTTGATGACGCGGCCCCGCAGGCCGCGCGAGGCGTGCGAGGGCTCACCTCGGCCTCCTTGTGGTCGGGCGCGGCGTCCCCGTTGTGCGCGGGCGGCGCGCTGGCGGCCAGCGGCTTGTTGCTCGTCACCCACGTTATCTGTCGTCGCAATATTATAACCGTTACAGTTATTATTATTAGCACGATAATAGAAAACGATGGACCATTATTGTATAATTTTAGTTTAAAAAAAATGAATTTACTTTCATAAGGTGATACAATAAAAAACAACAATTAATAGCAATTAAAGTCACCGTTCTGATTCACTTTGGTAGACAAAAAATTGAGGCTATCTAAAAATATTCATAGGGTCGTCTTAACCCACTTCACATAAGTCAATGAAGGATATAATTATAGCAGTATTGAACTCACAGACAGGCAGTTTTTTTTTATAAAAATTAAATCTGGGCTTGTAGAACTTTTAATAGACAAAAAGTCCCCACCTGGCAGCAGTACAATTATAATGGTCACTAGTGCATACACAATGTATCCTAAACAGCATATCATGGTTACGGGTGCTAGTCAACAATACTAGAGGGCGGGACTGACGGAGAGCGTGCGGTCGTTGTAGTGGCGCGCGCGCTGCAGCGCCTGCTCGGCCTGCGCGCGCGCCTTGTACTGCAGCACCAGCTCGGGCACGGCCAGGTTCACCTCCTTGCCCGTCACCTCGCCGAATTGCTGCCGGGCGCGACGGGCGCATTAGCGGACGGTGCCTCACACACACACACACATTTTTGATCACGTATACACGTTAAGAGTACGACTAGAGAAACGTCAACGCTGGGTGATTTGTACAATTGAACGTAGATAATAAGCAAATAATTTAAACATCAGTGATGTGTTAGATTGTCTGCTGCTATAAGCACATATTTTACTGCAAAGCGCAGAAAAGAACCGTCGCGGACATTATTCATTGAACTGAAGAAAATACAATAATGGGGTGGACGTGGCCACGTAGGCGCGTACCGCGAAGTGCGCCAGCAGCGCGTCCAGCTCGTCGGGCTCGAAGCCGGACACCAGCAGCGCGCGCGGCCGGTGGTCCACGCTCTGGTTCACGCTGAAGCCCTTCTTGGCGGCGGCGGCGCGCGAGAAGCGCGTGGCGGGGTTGAAGCGGCCGCCCCTGCGCACAGCGCCGACACGCGTTAGCCGCCGGCACGTCGCGCCGTACGCTCCCTTATTTACCACTCACGAACGAACATTCAGTACTTATGATAACAGAAATATTTGTCCTGAGTGAAAAACAGACCTACAATCTCCATCTCAGCACTAAGGGCCACTAAGTATCGGAGCGAACTGAACTAAACTAATATGTCATGTCTTACCGAAGTTTCCGCTTCACGATCCGATAGCTTGCAACAATGACAACACAAAACATGTTACACAGGCTGTATGTAATACATATTACAATTCTAATAGCAACTATAGTTTACAACCAACAATACAGTACATGGTGAACATTACACACACTTCATCGTCCTGTCTCACTCGAAAGCTGGACATTAGGTACCCACACTTAAGGGGATTTTTACTTATAATGTTAGGGATTACAAATTTTAGCATCATACAACATCATGCACCGTAAGAAGCTGGCTACATGGGCCAGCGGAGCGAGTGTCCGTCTGCGCGGCCGCTCACCTGGAGTGTGGCCTCCTCATCATCACTGGATACGTGGGGAACTGGATCGACATCTGCCGCCTCATTTCCGCTATCTTCTTCGCCAGCTCCGTCACGTCCTGACCCTCCTGTACGTTGCAAAAAACAAGTCAGTCCAGTGGCAACATTGTAGTTAAAATATTGTTTTTTTCTAATTCTGGGAGTGCGGAATGAGAAGTGGTTGAAATTGAACAGATTTTTTTCCATTTTTAAACGTTTTTGAACAATTACATGTCAATGAGTAGATAATATTATACCAGATGTAACCACAGATTATTATGTGCCTATAATTGTCAGAATAATGTCATATTTTTAATATTGAAACATTTCTGTTTTTAGCACTGATTCTGTGTATAACCAGCGACAACACCAAATCTCACACACCACAACCATACTGGCAATATTTTAAAGTGTACAAACATCTCTCTTCATACATTATTATTATTCACAGATATATTACTACCTGCTGTTTAGTGATATAGTCCAGTTCTGCATCAAGTATTTCCTTCTGCGCCTCTACCGCGCTCTTCGGCTTCTTGGAGTTCACCTGCCAACAAACGTATTTACATGTCACACGGTCCGCTATATACAAAGCTCCTCAACACCACATCTGTTTAGTGACAAAAGTGAAGATCCAGACTGTGAGAGAGAAATTTTAACACTGCTGACCGTGATACAACAAGTAATAAAGTCAACATTTGACTTTGACTGTCTTTTTAATGTCATTCTCAATCTTATAAAAAAGACAATATCTACCCGTGTTCAGTCTCCCATTGTGTTCATCCAACTATATTCAAGAGGAATTCATTAAATAACCAATAACAATGACAAATTAAATAACTAATCGGGAGTGCATGATAGTGTGGTTTAATCCTAAAATAGAGCTCAGTGCCAAACTAGTGATTTATTTACTATGACTTACAATATACTTGAAGCGATATAAATAGTAAGTTAATTGTCCATTACATTGTTTGTTAAGCACACAGCACAATCAGACCTTTGCCATGTTTATGCTACAAAACACAAGCTCATTTGTGTGACTATGTATACACACACACTAACACATACAAAACTTTTTGTTACAACACACAACAAAACACTACCAGTGATTTAATACACATAATTATGCTGTTTTTCACATTAATGAATGAAATACCAAAGTCCCTATAATATACACATGTACATACTCTAACCAATATTATTAACGCGAATGAGATTTTGTTACGCTTTCGATTTTCGATCATAAGCGTAACATCACTCCTATAAACCCCGAGGATGCAGACAGAGGTGTGTAGTCCACTCCCACGCTTCACCAGTTACGTTTAAGTTCTATCATGGAGTAGGTTAGAAGCTCATGGTGTAACTTTGTGCACCCGTCGCCAGCGGATACAGATAAGGGTGAAAGGTACCTTTTATCATTATAAACCTGTGAGGATGACATACCGTTCCCGAGGGATAGAAAAAATTAATTGACAACGCGAGCTAATTTGAGATGGAGGAATATAAATGTTGCTATACTCCTCCACACATTCAAGTATTATTTAAAATGTAATGTGTACTTATTGTCTGTGTGCAGAGTTTTTTCACAAACAATCACGCCTATTTCTAGAAAACGAAATACGCGTACACACTTGTCACCGTGGCGACAAAACAATTCTTCCCGTCGGAACATAATGAATACCTTAGGAATATTCTATTTAGAAACATAATTTTGCGCAATGCTGTTATAATGAAATATCAACAGACAGTGAAGGACCTTGAAATGACAATGGATATATAGAAAGTGTATATTATTTTTAACTTTCTTGACCTAACCTTGACGACCTTAAAATTGTCATTTTTACCTTTCACCATAAGCAGTTTTTTAAATTAGACTACGTTAACTTACTATATTTACACTACGCTAATTATACATACATACATACATGTATGAAAAATCTAACTGTGTATATTACAAAAATATGTGGGATTATGGATGTAAAAAAAAGGCGATGAATATTAAATACAGATGAGAAATCGACTGATATTCAAAGGTGTTCCGTACGCACGTGCCTTCGCCAAAAATGTCGCATTCTTGATCTGTCTCAATAACTTAGTGCCGTGTGTCATTGCACTTAGATACCGTATTAAGATGTTTATAATAAAGTTACGAATCCACTTCGCAACGACATCATCAAACTTCACATGATGCAGTGAAAAGGTTTGAATACTTCATTGCGATAAGTAATTAAGTTGCATGCATATAATATATGAAAATGGATCTAATGCACACATTTCATGTTGTATCGTCATGCATTTATTTAATCTCGTTTCATTTGTTCTCGGGTGATTCATTTCAGTTCCCATAGAAAGTTTATATGTATATTACTAATTGTATATCGTATATAATATTCTTTATATAGATACATGCATAAATATGTATATATACGATTTCCAATGACTGGTCAATGGTGGTAAAATTTTTGAAGGGCACCCTTGTCATACAAGAAAAATGCGTATCAAAATTCATCCTTTGATGCATCGGGACCTCGTTAATTCCTTCGGGGCCCCACAAGTCGTCACCGTTACAAGTCCACATGCCTAATGACAACTGTGCACGAGAGCCACAAAAATGCATATTAGAACAAAATAGGATGCATGATATTCGGACAACGGACGAACGATTGGAAAATGCACGGTATCGCACGCGAATGGTTTCGAAAGTCCGAATATAGCGGATGAGACAGAGCAGCGGCGGCGAGGCGCGAGGCGCTAGGGGGCGCTAGGGGGCGCGCGGCGCGTACCTGCAGCTGCAGCCGCGCCAGCGAGCGCGCCACGGATTCCTCCTGCGCCGCCAACAGCTGCTTTAGTGCACATACCTTCCCTTATATCCCTTCGTAACTACGTGTATAGACATCACGCCGCAGTGAATAATATAATACATATCGGACCATTTCCTACGGTTAGCTTAACAAAATCATTGTTATTGCAGAATAACAGTGTTCATGTTGTGTACTTTTGAAAATCAACAGACCACTACATTGTATTAAAATATGTGCAAAACAAATACTAACGATTTTATTAAATAAAAAATAAACAGAAAGCGACATGAGTAAGAATATAAGTAATAACAATAACACACACAATGAAATATTTTACTGCTCATTTATTATTATTTTATATTGACTCTTTTAAATTATGCACCCAAAGTAGAACTAGACAGTACAATATTTCACAATATGCACTACATCAGTATGTATAAGAATACTAAAACAATGTATAAGAATCTGTCCGACAGTGGACACACCAACAAAATTAAGTTATTCAGTTGGAAAGAGGCATGTCCGGTCACACAGACAGTATACCAGGCTCTTCTAGAGGCCTCCTAGTTAACAACAAACCACCAACAAATAATTTGAAATTACTAATTATATCAATATTAGAGTGCCTGAATAACCATATATAATATATCTATATATTAAAATTAGATAATAATATTATAAGGGTGACTGACCTGCATTTGCCTCAACATGCCATTGTACGATGGTACTGTGCGGTGAGTGCGTTTCAGTGGCACTGAATATGTCAGGTTTACCTTTTACTTTCATTATTTGGTTTATAATTATCATCGTCATCATCAGCAACATATTTGCATTAACTGCTAGATAAAAGCCCCAATACCACGTCATTGAGTCCGATCGTCAGCTCTTAGTATCAAACTGTTGCCAGCCACTTTGTGTATATCTTTACTTCACCAGCTGAAGGGAGCTTACGCATTTGTAATTTGTACCTACTTGGAGCGGGACATATGGGGAGGAGACGGGAGAGGAGGATATATGTGATGTCGTCAAGTTTTGTTATAAACGAGTGGTGAAAGTAACGTGTGCGTTGTGCGGCCGCAGCGGGGAGCAGGCGGGCGCGTGGCGCGGCGGCGCGCGCGGCCGCGGCAAGGGCGCGCCGCACCACCTCGCCACCGTCAAGATCTTCATCGGCTTCGAGTACGAGTGCGCGCGCGGCCACCGGTGCGTCGCCGTCTCGCGCCACCGAACACATATATTACATTCACTCTTTTTTGTACACATCTTCTTTTTTGGCTGTTCCAGCCCAATGACAATTCTAATTTTACTTGTAATCTAAAAAGCTTCAGTGTCTTTCGTTACGTGTCCGCGCAGGTTCATGATGTCGGGGCCGGAGACGGTGGCGGCGGGCGGCGGCGGCAGCGGCGGGCCGGCGGCGGCGCTGGGCGCGCGGCTGGCGGCCAGCGCCATGCCGCTGTACGCGGCGTGCCCGGCGCGCCACGCCGCGCTGGCGCAGGCGGCGCGCCTGCACGTCGTCACACCCAAGGCGCCGCTGCACGTCACGCTCGACCCCAAGGTGCCGCGCGGCCACGCGACGCTTGCGGCCGGCCCACTCCAATACCGTTGCGAACGAACTGTGAAATAGTAGTACTATTTGATGAAAACTGTAATCGGGCGGCTCTCGTGATCGACTCGTACATCAAATATAGAAGCTTTTTGATATGGCTTGAAAGTTGACATTTAAGAATTTTTATGCAACGGTAGCGATCAGATTAGCACCGGACGTCTCCATGTAAAGCTCTAATATTAAATAAAAGAATCCAATTAAGAAATCTGAATCCTCGTCATGTTCGCTTAATTCACGAAATATATGGGGGTAATTATATTTTTTTATGGTTTCAATGACGCGGCAGGTGCAGCCGGTGGCGGGCGGGCCCGTGTTCGTGCCGCAGGCGGCGGGCGAGCCCAGCGTCAAGCTGAGCGCGTCGGCGTACTGGGTGCTGCGGCTGCCGTACGTGTACAGCGACGAGCGCGGCGCGCTGCCGCGGCCGGGCGACGCGCCGCCGCGCGACGCGGGCACCATCCTGGCGCCGCTGTTCGGCCTGCAGGACTGAGCGCTGGCGGCGCGCGGGGCGGCGTGTCCTCAGGACCAGGACTCGCGGACCAGGAGGCGGGTGCGGCAGTTCCGTGTGTAGTGAGTCGGCGAGGCGGTACGTTGACGTAGTCGCCGGCGCGGCTGACGGAAACTGATTCAATTGTGTTTGATCATCTTGAGTCAATATTATCGAAGGAAATCACTTCGTCGTGAGTAGATCAATTGTCTGAAACTGATGAAACCATGACACGAAAAATAATAAAGTAATTACAATTCAAATAATTATAATGATGTATAAAATGATTGTAAAACTTGTGTTAAAGTGCGAGTACTGCCCTCCTCTGCTTTCGCCTCGGCGTGATGATAACCTAAATAT